>APFE031028677.1:101544-117461 GCA_000404065.3 Pinus taeda | reverse complement strand
TGATAAATTTATTATAACATGTTCAAAATTTTATAGAATATCTAATATAATTGTTTTGATTTTATAATTTTTTTTAATAAAGTAAAAAAAAAATTGCAAAATAAAAGAAAGTTAATGTTTAACACTCAAAAGGTAATTGTGTTACTATGTAATATATTTCACAAATAAACAAGTTTCTTTGCAATACATTTAACACGTTATACTTATCTTTCCCTTTCCAAACACATGGTGTTATTATTGGACTCATTTGTCAATGTTTTAATAAAAAAATAAGTTTTACCTATCGTTTACCCAACATAATATATTTTTATTGGATGCTTGTTCGAATCATAATTCCATGATTGACAACCTGACTACATTTTCTCACATTATTATCATTTTAGATATATTGTTATGACATTTGTGTATAACCATACAAAATAAAAAAATTAAAATTTGTAGAACAAGAAAATGACATGGGATAAAAAAACATTAAACTATAATTGAAATTTCAATCGATAGGAAAATATTGATTAAAGTACCCTACCTCATTTCATTTTGCCACATGAAAAACATTGGCATATTTTAAATGCATTGTTTATTTTACACTGAATACATTGGTTAGATATATGTTCTAAATTACATAAATCAATATTTATTTAGAGTTTTGTTAGAATATTTAATTAATTATTTAGAGTTTTAGAGTTTTCATAGAATATATATTTGTTATAAGACATAAGCCATTTACAAAGGTGTCATTTTTTAGGAACGAATTTAAGAAAATAGTTAGGATTGTTGTTATAAGTATATTAAATGCAAATGGATACTTGTAAATGAAATAAGTGATCCGTAACAAAATTAGTTTAAGAAATAAGCTTATTTAAAACTTGTTTCTTTCCACTTGCAAGAGTCTCCAGTCATCGTGTGTAAGCTCTTGGAGATTTTATGTAATTTTCTTTTCCTTATTAATATAATTTGTATGTCTCACGACACTTATGCTATTATTGTGGTATCAAAGCTTCAATGATACAGATGGTGAAAAGAGAAGATTATAGATTTGCAGGCTTTTGGAAAACTAAATCAAATTGATCAACTGCTGATTAGTATGCAAATTGCTCAAATTTTATTAAGAAAAAGAAAATTGGCAAATTTTGTTTCATTTTTTTTTGTTAAATATCTATTGCTAAGTTTAAGTTTTAGATCCATAGATTATTTGGTGAAATTTTAATTTTATTCGAGCATCCTTCTCATCTCCAATTGGTTCAAGTACATTAATTCATCAAGTTCACTTCGAATCATCAACAACATTCCCTATTGACCACTATATCCCTCGATCGAGCACAATCCTTCGTTCCATAGTTCCACCCTCCAGCATCATAACCCATGGATAGACTGAACTATGGATCTTTGCATTTGCTTGACAAGATAGGCCAATACTAGATTATTGAAACTCAACATTGAAATGGAGTCTCCGTGTATTAAAATTGAAAGCTAGCAGATATATCTTGGCATTTTATTAGTGGGAAAAGTCATCTTGGCATTTTCAAACTATGACATTCAAAAAACCGTGGTGTAAAGCCTCGTGTTGAAAATTTTGGTATCCTAAGCCACCATCTCCCTGCAATCATCACAAGTTTAGAAGCACAATATTGTAACTATTTAACGATGTGGAAGATACTAGAATCTCTAGATCTCTACTTAAAAGTGCTCGAAAAGAGCCAACGTTGAAGTGACCACAGGGGTTCAAGAAGTTCAGCTCCAGAAGTTCAATCAGTCGATTGGGTGTAGACTCCTTTCTCGTTGGCACGTGATGAAAGGTGTCCAATGTGGAAGGCTATGATGCGTTGAAATTTTGTGGTGCCTATGGTACAATTCCCAACAAAATACATGTTGGTATATGCATAGAGTTTAAGCTAGAAATATCAATTCACTTTTTTGTAATAAGGTAATTTTCTAACAGGGTGTAAATTTCTGTAGAGATAAGGCGTGCTGTATTTAAAAAAAAATTGTAATGGCATAATTTTTAAAGGAATTTTTTTTGGAGGGATAAGGTTTGGTATTTATTGAATTTTGTAATTTTGGAGCAATAAGGCATGTTTTTGAATTTTGTAGTTTTGGACTGATAAAGTGTAAAATTTTGAGGGAAATTTTTTTATAATTTTTACTTTGAGGAGGGGCTACACTCAAAGAAGTCAAATTGCAAGAGCATTGTAAAAGGTCAAATTTTGAAAGTTTCATTATAAAATTTTAGATAAGTTGACTAGAGCCAAGTGCAAAGCTTAGTCACTTTTCTTCTCAAATGACTATATGAGGGTCAAGGCCAAGCCATGATAGATCATTTTTTGTGTGTGGTGTGTTGTCAATCTTATTTTCATGGTGCATGATCCATCTTGATGCATACATTTACTCTTACAATGTCCAAGATGGTAAATTTATTTTCCAGAGTGTGGAAAACTTGAAGGCTCAAAGAATTACAAGACTTGGAAAAGGCACATAGAAAGAACTTTGATTTATAATGAACTTTGGCAAGGTGTATGTGATGGAAATGTTAAACCAAACAAAAATACATATGTAGAATCACTAGCTAAATGGGAGATGAAAAATGTCAAAGCATTAGCATTAATTAAATCTTCAATTAACAATGAAATGTATGTTCACATTGAAAATGCTTTTGATGGATGGTCTAGCTCGAAAACATTTAAATATTTATTTGATACACAACCAAAATCTAAGGGAGTTGATCTTCAATTAATTTTTCTTCAACAAAAATTGGTAGAAGTAGGAGATGTACTTGAGTACATTTCTAGACTTAAAAACATTATGCAGGAAATGGTAAAGGCTAGATTTGAAGTAGTGGATGATAGCTTCATGACTACTATTTTGATTTCTAGTTTTCCTTATTCATACACACATTTCTTGGAAACTTTAAAGTAACTAGAAAGCTAGAGAAGTTAAAATTTTATGAATTAAGTGAAATTCTAGCTCAACATGACAAAATTTTTGGAAAGAAGAAATAGGTTGGAGAATATGTCTTCATTACAAAAGTTAACACTAGTAAATCTTCAGCTAAAAGTCTTGGAGGTATAGGAAGAGGGCACAAGAGTCAAAATCAAGGAGCATATAGATGACAAGATCTTGGTACAAGTCAAGGTAGAGGGAACAACTTCAGTAGAGGCAACATTCACGTCAGAGGCAACAATCAAGGAAGAGGACAAAATCAAGGTAGTGGAAAAAGCAAAGGCAAAGGATAGAGTCAACGCAAAGGAAAATATTTCAATCAAGTTTTTTGTATAAAATGTAACAGAGTTGGTTATTTGTTGAAGATTGTCAAAATTATATTGAAAAAATTACAAAGTTTCAACAAAACTTGGCACAACTTGCTAATGATCAAGAAGATGATGGCTCGGAATATGCCTTTACTACACCCCAATGTTTAGAAAAAACATCATTACAGGTATCCACTTATCTTAAAAGTGATTATGAATATGCTCAAATTTGATTTACACGGGAAACACAACATATGACTTTTGAATGTGACTTCTTTTGGAATTTTCAAAAATTCCAACTCAATTAATTTTTTCTTGCAGATGATACAAGACACAATCTTTGTGGAAAAGATGTAGTAAAAATTTCTCTTCCTAGCATTGGAGAAAAACTAATTTCAAATGTTTGTTATGTACCAACTTTCAAGAAGAATTTGTTGTCGTTAGTAGAAATTCGACAAGAAAGACATCAGTTATCAAGGATGGCCTGGTAAAAATAAACTCCATCAAACAGAATATGATGATAATCATGACAAGATATGAAGATGGAAAACTTCTAAGGATGAAAGGAACAATCATTCCATAAAATTCTGATTTTACATGAGCAACAAGTACAAATATTTCACCAATAACTTTGTGCCATGTTAGATATGTTCATTTAAACTTTTAAAGTCTCTCTCAACTTCAAAATCAGATAGTGGTTAAAGGAATTCCAACTTTCAAGAAATAAAATGAAAGATGTGAAGCTTATATTTACAAGAAACAAAGTGGAGAGACTTTTCCAACAAGTTCATGGTGTGCAAACACACATTTGCAATTGGTTCACAGTGACATTTGTGGACCTATATAAACTTCTCTAGGAGGTTGTAGATGATTTTTTACTTCTCATTGATGATTTTAGTAGAATGAATTGGATTTATTTTTTGAAACAAAATTCAGAAACATTAAAAAATTTGAATACTTTTTGCCAACTCGTTGAAAATGAAGTTAAAGAAAATATTAACACTCTTAGGAGAGACAATGGATGGGAATTCACTTCCAATGAATTCCAAAATTTTTGCAGGGGAAATGATATTAAAAGACAACATACAAATATCTACATTCCATATAAAAGTGGAGTAGGATAGAGAATGAATCACACCTTATTAGGGATGGAAAGATCCATGCTAACTTTCAAAAATTGAAGTCCTTTATATTGGGCATAAGAAATACATACAACAAACTATGTATGGAACAAGTCTGCTATTGCTTCTTTGGATGGAATTATACCATATGAACCATGGTTTGGCTTCAAACCTCCAGTAAAACATCTTAGAGTTTTTGGTTCAATGTGTTATGCCTTAGTTCCAAAACAAAAGTGGATTAAGCTTGATTCATGAAGTTTGAAGTGTACATTGATTGGGTATTCTAATGGAAATAAGGGATATCATCTTTTGTCTAATGGAAATTTTATTCTCAGTAGAGATGTTGCATTCGATGAAATAGAAAGAAAGAGTGCCACAAAGATAAAAAGTCTTCTACAAAAATTGGAAACTAAGGGAGACAAAAAGAAAATCACAATGCAAAATCGACCAAGTACACAACATTGGTATGATATTGAATTTCCTTCATGAGAAACTAGTTCATCCTAGAAGTATTTCCTCTAACGGTGACTCTCCACCCCCTATACCTTCAGATGAGCAAATATCATATGTTTATACCAATCCACTTTATACTGATGGTGATTATTCATATCCACAAACAAGTGAACATCAATTGCCTAAATGGACCATTAAACCTTTGAAGGATGTCCAGCTAGATGAAAATAACAAAATAGGATCATGAAGTTCACAAAGAAAGGAAGAAATTGTTCCTTAATAAAAAATGATTTTGTTGATTCCTCCACATAAAAGAAGGAAATAAAACATAAAGAATGGAAAAAGGCAATGGTGGAAGAATACAAGGGAGTGATAGAAAACATCACTTCAAAACTTGTTGAATGTCCTAAAAAAGTGAAACACATGAGATGAAAATGGGTTTACAGAATTATGTATAATGCAGATGGAGACATTGACAAGTACAAGGAAAGGCTTGTTTCCAAAGGTTTTGCACAACAAGAAGGAATCAACTATGAGGAAACATTTGCACGTATAGAAAAATGGATCACCATCAGATTAACACTTGCAATAGTAGCTCAAAAAGGATGGAAAGTACATCAGATGGATGTTCCAAGCTCCTTCCTCAATGAAGACTTGCAGGAAGAAGTATATATGACTCAACCAATAGGTTTTCAGATTGAAGGGAATGAAGACAAAGTATGCAAACTCATCAATGCTTTATATAGATTGAAACAAGCTCCATGAGCTCGGTATGAAAAAATGGGCAAGTACCTTTGCAAGGTTGGATTCAAGTGAAGTGAATTTGATAATACTTTATATGTGCACCATCAGGGTAAAAATTTGGTGATTCTAGTTATGTATGTGGATGACTTGACCATTACTAGGAACAACAATGATCATAATTTGCCTGTAAAGAAGAAGTTTCAAGCTAGAGTTTAGATGATTCATTTGGGATTACTTCACTACTATCTTGGAGTTGAAGTATTTTGACATGCAAAAAATATTTTCATTTTTAAAAGAAAGTATGCAACTAAATTTCGACAAAGATTTGTAATGCAATATTGCAAGCTTGTTCTCACCCTAATGGAATAAAACTTAAAACTTTTAAATTTGAAGGCGGGGGGGTGAATTGGTGAAAAATAATACTTATAGACAATTGATTGGGAACTTGATCTATCTCATAGTCACTCATCTAGACTTATCTTAGGTAGTCAATATTCTATCGCGCTTTATGCATGAACCAAGTGAAATCCACTAGAATGTAGCAAAAATGGTCCTTGGATATATCCAAGGGACGAAATATTTTGGTATCATTTGCAAAAATACTAAGAAATTTGTACTTGGTGGATATTTAGACGCAGATTTTGCTAGAAGTATTGATGATCGGGCATCAACATCAGCTTATTTGATGAACATGGGGTCAGTTGTAGTTTATTGGAGTTGCAAGAAGAAAGCTACAATGTCCACTTCTTCAGAAGAAGCATAATATATATGAGCATGGGAAGCAACATGTGAAATTTTTTGGTTGCACATATTTTTGTAGGATTAAAGCATTCCTCAAGAGGAAGCCACATCTTTATTCATCAAAACCCAGTCAGCCATAAATCTTGCCAAAAATTTAGTTTTCCATTCCAAAACAAAGCTTGTGGACACAAAGTATCATTATATGAGGACACTCAATGTAAAGGACGTCATCAAGCCGATATATTGTCATTAAGAAGATCATATCTAAGATATTTTCACAAAATCACTTGGGAGGATGAAATTCACTAAGTTCAAGGATGAGCTTGGTATCTGTTGTAATGTACCTATGGATCAAAGTGGGGAATTTTAGATATATGTTTCAAAGTACATAAATTAATATTTATTTAGAGTTTTGTTAGAATGTTTAATTAATTATTTAGAGTCTTGGAGTCTTCTTAGAATATATATTTGTTATAAGAGATATGACATCTAGAAAGGCATCGTTTCTTAGGAACTAATTTAAGAAAATACTAGGAGTGTTTTCATAAGTGCATTAAATGTAAATGGACACTTGTAAATGAAATAAGTGATCCATAAAAAAATTAGTTTAGGACACAAACTTATTTATACCTTGTTTCTCTCCACTTATAAGAGTGTTGAGTGACCATGTGTAATATCTTGCAGATTTTATGTATTTTTCTTTTCTTTGTTAATAAAATTTGTGTCCGAGGACACTTTTTCTATTGACATTTGCATATAAATGTAATAAATAATATTTTTTATTTTATAAAAGAGATTAAAATGAGAAGTAATAAAAGAAATTATTCATAGTTAAAATTTTATTTAGCGACTAAAAAGTAAATCAAATTGTAGATCAATTGTTAATTCTAATTTGCAAGAACATAAATAATGTTAATACTACAAACTGCCCCAAAAGGTGCAAAGATACACTGAAGGAATAGGACATTTGGAAGATCCTCTAACCAAGAACAATGTCCATTACTAAATGAATGCTCACTACACTTGCTCACAATCCCTAATAAATGATAAGAATTGTTAAACAGAGAAAACAAAAATCCATATATGTCTTTGAATTTAGATAATAAAAAAAAAAACAATAAAAAAATATTCAAATAAAGAAAAAAATCCATATAGGTCTACGAAATTAAATAGAAAGGGGAAAGTACATGTGGAATTTATGTCACGTAAGGATGAATTTTGTTTGGTGAATGTATAGTTTGGATAACTCTACCTAAAAACTTTACTTGCATGCAGTAATTACATATTTTGTGTTAACATTTTCAAATATTCATCCCCTTGGCCAAATATTTGGTTCCATGTACATCCATCCAATAATTAAAATGTAGGTTATCATATGTGGTCACATGCCATATTGTAGGTTCCATGTACATCCATTCAATAATTAAAATGCAGTTTGTCATATGTTGTCACATGCCTAGAAATGCTACAACTGCACATGTTTTGTATCCATTATTCCATTAGAGGAAGTGACTTTTCACTAAAAATTAAATCTCATGGAGAAACATTCAGTGCCTAACTTTTATGCAATAGGATTTAACATTTTATTGAGAAGATGTTCCTTTTTATAACAATAAATTAATTAACCTCCTTATGTGTAGACTTCCACACTTGACTTATCAACTTGCCATGTAAAGTAAAGTGTTCTTTTATCTATTTTATAAAGAAACATTATGTTGGTAGAGGGACACTATACCTAACCTGACTTGGAGATTTGGTTACAAATTGGTTATGACAATAAGACTTATTTAATCTCATAAATAAGCCATGACACATCATTTTGATTTATATTTCATATATATTTTATAAAATAATTAAAAATAAATATTTACACAATGTCTTTACAAGTGGATGGATAATTAAAAAATATAAAATATGCACATAATTTTATGACATTTTCAACCTTGTCCATTTCAACCCATCCATCTTTATTCTCTATTAGTGAATTGGTCCTTTTTTGGGCTAGTTTCCTTTCGTTTCATCGAGAATCAACCTAACACCACATCACTTTATTGAACATTGTACTTAAATGTGGCCCAACCATTGACTGGAATGACTAGAAAAGGGATGGTATAACGTTCAATATTCTATTCAAATCTCATTGAAGTAATGAGTACATGCCACAAGATTAAAATGTTCGCATAATTTCCCACCATCAAAGCTCACGAAGGACGCCATATCTTGACTTTCTTAGATGAATAATTATTTAGTGAGTATTTATTTCATACAAGGGTGGATTGTTTGCGATGTTGTGTGTACAACCCTTTCTCTTGTGAACCCTATTGCTTTAAATAAATTTTGTGTTTTGTAGATTGAGGTTTTTCTGGAAGAACAAATCATTAATGGCAATTTGAAAAGCCTTTGCATTTGAATTTCTACATTATGGGAGGTCAGAAAGCATGCTCAAGCTCAAAATCCACATGGTGGAATATTCAAATCCCTTAATATTATTTAAAATAAAGGGCCTTAGCATGAACACAGATGAAAGCGATGGCTCCAACCTCTTCTCTACCAACACTGCAAATTTGCTCACTAGTCTTAGGGACTCCCTCCCTGTAAACCCAATTCTCTACACATACAAAGAAATTGCAAATACCACCACACAGTTCACCTCTAGAAGGATAGGTGACTATATACACCCATTTTGTTTACATGGGTTAATTGTGTTTGTGTGACATGGAGTCGATTTTGATTGCTACGACTATAACCTCTAAGTGCCTACATATGCCCCTTACATAGACACGGGCCAATAGGAGGGATTTAAACATAAATAATCATAATTTACATAACACTTCATATAACACTATGATCTAAACCTTCAATCTCATAATTTACTTAAGACTTCATATAACACTATGATCACCAATTGAACTACCCCTTAATCTAATGTTTTTTTTTTTTTTTTAATTGTGTCGAGAGGCACTCTCCAACCTAGTATGGTATAGATGTTGTAATGTAATGTACTATTTAAAATTTTTATTTGGTCAAATTACATAAAAATAAAAATTAAATAAAATTATAATTATAATTATATTACTAATCAATAATTAAACTAGGACTAGATTCATCTTAACTCTGGATCTACTAGGTGTCCAAAGGGATTAAATCTCTTGAGATGCAAACCACTTTTAGAGTAAAAAGAGATTTGATCTCTCTAGGTGCTTCGTAAATCTAATCTTAAAATGAATCTAAATTAATATTTATATCAAATAAATCTTCAACTATATTATAAAATTAATATTATATAAATATAAATGTTAAATTATATTTACATTAAAATAAAATTAAACTAATATTAATATTTATTAATTTGAATTCCTTTCTGTTTGGGCACTATGTTGTGCTTTGGTTTAATTTTTGTTTAGTCATCGTATTTCATCTATACACCTTTCATATGAATATAGACACCATGACACCGCCAAGTGCAACTAAGGTTTAAAAATAAGATCTATGAATGATTAGCTCACAATTGTGTCTTCAGGAGTTATTGACTTGCATTTCCAAAGTCCTTTTCCTATTAAATTGTCATAACTTTATATATATATATATATATATATAATATATATATATATATATATATATATACACACACACACACACACACACACACACACACACACACACACACACACACATTTATATTTGTTGGGTTATTTTTCCACACATGTGTCGATTTATTCATAACATTACTTTAATTTCCAATTGGTCATACATTTTTCCAAACCTGAAAACTAATGTCAGAAATTATTTCATGTCCACAAGATTCCTATTTCGAGGGACAACTAACCTTCTTTGATGCCAAATCCCATATGAAGGTTGATGAGCCAGATGCCTCTTGATGAAATATAAATCCAAAAGTGACAAAAAATTGTCATCCTCTCTGGAGGCATCACCCATGGACCCATAGTGTAGGAGGATACAAGCAATATGAAAGCAAGTCCCATCACGAAAACCTGTCTCTAGAGTTTTGGTGTTTGGAATCAATTTTCAATAGTCCCACCGATGTTCTTGATAATAATGATGGATAGTGGGTGATGACTATCATTATCGTGAATGACTAATGATGCGGTGACAAGGGCTTGGTGATGGTTTTCCATACTCACAATAAAAAAGCCATGCAACATTCAGAGCCTCTAGAGTATTGTGAAAGCACAAAAGAAATTGCTTTTTCCATTTCAGTTTATTTAAAAAATCATCCATTCCATTTCTTCCCCATTTCCTGTGAATGTCGATTTATCCAAAACAGAAAACACCTCCATCGATTTAAGGAAATGGCCACTGACTTCTTTTGAAGAATGTAGGGAATCTGAGATATAGTGGGATTCTTTTGACAATGATAACAATTTGTGAAGTAATTTTTACTTTTCTTATTAGCACAATCTTCTCTTATTATTATTAGTGTGTGTTATCTTACTTCATTAAACAATTATCTAAACAAAAGAGACAAGAATACAATATGTTAGCTCTCATCTAGGGAAAAACCTCTCTCTCCTAGAGAGGAAAACCCTTCTACAAATTTCTCTTATTGAAGCTTCAAGTGAAAAATGCCAAACTCTAGACCCTTGACCTGTACATCCTCCAAGCACAAGACACAATATCTCTTCCTTTTGTTCTTCAATCAATGCCTTCTTTTTCTTTACACCTTGATCACTTCCTTTTCACTTCTTTCGACAACCAATATCTCTTTTTCCAACAACTAAATAAACCCTAGGTCTCTTAGAGACCTCTTTTTGAAGTCTTCCTTTCCTTCTCTACTTTTCTTGGCAATCTTCCCTTTTCTTCACACTTAGGATAGAAAATGAGACCTTCCTTGAGGGAAATTTCTGAGTTGAGAGGTTGATCCTCTTTCCTTACTACAGATCATATTTCTTCTCATGCGTGGATGATCCAGGGCTTGAAATGAGGCCGTTAACTTTCTTTCTTCCTTCGATTTAGGTGTCCCTTTCTTCGCTAGAGATGGAGGCTTTATTAGAAGTCTTTTATTAGCCCAATCAAACTTGATTATGTTGTTGCACTTGTAATGTGATGTGACTGTAGAACTACCCTCCTTTCTTCACACGTGTGATAGAATTAGGCCCTAAAACAACCCTCCAAAACTCAATTTCTCTTGCTTCTTCTTCTCTTCCCTAGAATCTCTTTTATGCCCCCTTTTCAAACCTATTTCTTGACTCTCTTATTTGCTGATTTCAAAGATTACTTGATGCATATTTTGTGAGGTTGAACTTCCCTATATATAGGAGTTTGTCCCTTCTATTGGGCCAACTAGATCTAGTGAGGCCGATTTGACTTTAAGTGCACCAAAAGTCTTTCTTATAGCTGGCTTGAAGAGGAGACTTGTCCCTATTCTTGGGAGGATCACTTTTGACACATATCTTTGACATAATTACATAGGTTACATAGTGTAAAATGCCCATATAGGACTTCAACAATTACATTGACTCTTTGGCTTTCCTAGAAGCACTTAAACATGTGCTTGACCTATCAAATGGGCAAGAAACCCATTCATTATAATTACAAAAATAACAATTCTTTTGTTTTACAAGTACAAATATCAAAATTAAATTTATGAAGATGGAACCTACTTATACTTTCTTCAACACTCCCTCTTAACTAGGGAGGTATTCATAAATAATGGCAAGGTGTTTGGACATTTTCAATCTGAGTAATTCGCATAAGAGAAATTTAATTGGAAATCCATCTGTTATAGTATCATAGTAACCAACATTGTTTCCACAACAAGGCTTTTACTGAATGCTCTATCACTCAATAGAGCAGAGAAAATTTTTGGTGACACCAATGACTATAGGCACCTTCATCATTGTCTCTCAAGGTACATACCCACCCGAGTGTTTACTGAGTATGACATTCTAGGATTGTTCTCGTCTTGGTTGCTAGCGCTCAACGAATATTGGTCCTCTTGCCTACTTTTGTTTTGGATGCCCTACACATCCTCAAAGAGTATTGAGTTCCAAATGATTGCCCAATTCTCAATTATTTATTCCCAAGTGAAGAAAATAATGTTGTGTCTATCTTTCCCTCTCAACTAGGGTATATATTCCCATTCATGTGAAGGACTGTACCGAAGGTCCTTCTGACCAAGAACTTTCCCAAGCTCCCTCTTAATTAGGAACTTTTCAGAGCTCCCTCTTAACTAGGGAATCTCCTTTCCATCAACAACTTCTTCTTTGTGGGTCCTTCAGTTGCTTGACCACTTTCTTTTCTTGATGTCATAAAATTTAGTGAAGCTTCTTCTTTGTAGGGCATCAACCATCAATCACTTTCCTTCTTAGTTTGTCATGTCATTCCTTTTTCCATAGAAAGTAGCCTTATTGATACATATTTGTAACCTTCGTCTTATGGTTACTTCTTCCTCATCATGTTTCTTTCAGGAATTTCCATCCACCACATGAATGTTAGTTGTACTTTCACTTGCAACCCTTGTTCCATTACCCCTACATGAACCTATCCAGGTATTATTCAAGAAATAAAAGCATAGTATTAAATCAAATAGTAACTTACGAGATGGATTTCCATCATGACATATTGTTGTCTTGAATCATAATTATCCTACATTTTCACATCTCCAAGGCCTTTCTAGGTGTCAAGGGTCCTTTGATATTTTTCTTCCTTTGTCAAAATTCTCACCCCTTCTTCTGGGATATGCCTTCAACAAATATGTCAGATCTTGATTCCTAGTGTCCATGGTGTCATTTTATCCATGATCTCTTTTCCCATATTATTCTTTATAGATTCTCTTAGTCAACCATCTCATACTCCTTTTGAGGATAATTTTCTTATTGGCTTTTATATGTGAGTGAACCATGCCTTTGTGCATTTTATTCAATGGAAGATCTAACATGTTTTTTACCATGCTACTAGAGCAATTTCCCATTCTTATTGATACAAATGATGACATGAATTTAACTAAAAACAGAGATGCATACATACCTCATCTTTATTTCTTTCCTCGATCATCTCAACTTCCTTTGACAACTTCCAATATTGAGCTTACCTTGATCTCATTTGCTTTGCTACATATTTCCTTTCCTACATATCATCCTTTCTTGGATACTCATAAGTGGAATTCCTATCGAGACATCTAATTTTTCTCAAAGTCATGAACCTTCTATTGAATTTTCTACTGAGGATTCTTGTAGTCCTCATCCTACAAATGTTCCTTCCTGATGATGATAGTGGCCTTCTAAGATGATTCTTCCTTATCATGATCATTCATTTATGCATTGATCAGGTTATCGAGTGGCTACATCCTTCCTACATGAATATCTTTACCTGAGATATCTCTACAAAATGCTTCTATATTCCTGAAGATGTCATTCTCATAAATCATTCATTCTATCCTACTACTACATGTTCCTATGAAATCAAAAACTTTAAAGAAGACTTATGTGAAGAAGTTGATCTCAATCATAGTAGAGATCTAGACGGTACTGATTCTTTTACATCTTATATTCTTCTTTCACTTCTTGGCTAATGTTGACTTCTTCTCCTTTCCTCTTATTATTGTCCTTCTTGAAATTAGGAAAATCCATCTTATATCTTCCATACTCTTGGCAGCCAAAGCATTATACTTTGGACATATCCCTTTTACCCTTCCTCTGTTGACCAAACTTGCCAAATTTCCCTTTTCTCTTGGCCATACAACAAATACCTGCTCCTTTGAGCCCACATCATCTTTGGCTTTGAGTACAGTCTCCTCAATTTTTCATAGAGATCAAAGTTCATTCAGCGGGGTATCTTTCTTCTTGGCATATGTACTTGATGTGAAGTTGCCCCATTCCACAGGTAATGCAATGAGCACCACAGTTGTCAGTTCTCTATCTGAGATAACTTCTCCTAGTTCTTGTACATGGTCTCTCATCTTAGAGACGTTCATGAGGTAGGTAGTTATTCCTTATTCCTTGGATATATTAATTTTATATAATTCATTACATAATGATATCACTTCTCTAGTTATACTAACTAAGAATAGCTCAACCAACTTATCATAGATTTATTTAGATGTTTCAAGCTTGGAAACATAAGGAATGAGAGGGTCCTTCATGGATTCTATCTGAATCCTTTGAGCCCTTGTTGCATCCTTATTAAATTTTATAGGGCTTGAGTTTGTTCCTTAGTAGGAATAGTGACACTCCCTTTGATGTAGTCCAAAAATTCATTTTCTTTGAGAAGTAGAACAGTCTTCTTTTTCCATGTAAGGAAATTAATAGTCCCAACTAATTTGTTTCTTTCCCTGCGAAACAAAAATTTGATATGTTTAGGAGAGAACATAAAAATACTTACTTGAGAGTGTTGGTGATGAAGAGATCTTACTACTTCCATGATTAATGAAGTATCAGCTTCTGGATCTTGGAGTTCTTCAAGGTGATTCCTTCAAGAGGCCTTATGATATATTTTACTGTTGATGAAAAATTCTCAATGTGTAGATCTATTGATCTTGAATGATGGGCCTAGATGTAAGTAACTCCCTTTGAATATTATGAGTCTTTGAAGTAATCCCTTCTTAGATGAAACTTCTTGAAGATTCCTTTAGACGAAAGTGTTATAGACATATTTGGGAACTGCAACCCCAATTATATATGTCCATAAACTAAGGGCTTCTGAGTCCCTAAAAGTGTTGTTTCACACCCTAAAGGAACAAGGTCAGCTGATTACATCATCTCCCAGAAGTTCTCCATGGAAAACTGCTTAAAATTGGTCAAAACTGGACCATACAGACTACTCAGTGCTAAGGGTGCAATCCATCTCACTTGCCACATGCAAAAAGTTCAATTCATACTAAAAATCCCTTTTGTAGGGTGTGATGGCTGAGAGTAGACAAATGGTAGAGACAGTTTGCAAGGTGGATGATCATGGAATCTTCCATAAACTTTTCCTGTGACACTTTCCTCGCTGAATTCGCCCAGGGATGAGTAAGAGATCATGAATCTCCAAGTGGAACCAAGAACTATGAGAGAGAGGACACTAATCAAAATCATAGAAGCTGACTCACCCCCTTGCAAACATCTATATATGGATCCCTCATCCCAAAGATCCAGAGGCTAGAATTTTGTATCTTGTAAGGAAGTGTTGTTGGTTTCTTGGTGGAATATCATAGTGTTGGGTGATCTAATCTTTTCATGAGGTGAAGAAGGGCTTTCATGCTCGGAGGATGATGCTGGGTTAGATCAATGGGTTGTAATCCTCTCTTCTACTCTTTCTATCAATAAAGCTATTCGAGTTTTCCTCCACATTCTTGTATGTTTGAGTTGATATATGCATTTGTGTGGTCAATATATATCTGGTCCTATATTATTTATGATCGTAGATCTCTATGCTTTTATGGTATCATGTTGCTTTGACTTTACAGGTGCTCTTTGAAGCGGGGTAAGCAAGGAAGGAGTGGCAAAGATCTGTCAGAGGGGAGAGGGATCAAGCAAGGAACCAAGTGAAATATTGAGGTTGGTATTCACTGCTTCTCTCCTATCTACTTCTCATAAAGGAAAACAAAAGTAACTTTAGTTTGTTTGTTCCTAAGATAGCTACCCGTCTTAGTGGGACTAGCAGCTTTGAATGA
>APFE031028677.1:37052-95554 GCA_000404065.3 Pinus taeda | reverse complement strand
TGTGACACTTGCCTCTCTGAATTCACCCAGGGATGAGTAAGAGATCATGAATCTCCAAGTGGAACCAAGAACTATCAGAGAGAGGACACTAATCAAAATCCGAGAAGCTGACTCACCCTCCTACAAACATCTATATATGGAACCCTCATCCCAGAGATCTAGAGGCTGGGATTTTGTATCTTGTAAGGAAGTGTTGTTAGTTTCTTGGTGGAACATCATAGTGTTGGGTGATCTAAGCTTTTCATGAGGTGAAGAAGGGCTTTCATGCTGGGAGAATGACGTTGGGTCAGATCAATGGGTTGTAATCCTCTCTTCTACTCTTTCTATCAATAAAGCTATTCGAGTTTTCCTCCACATTCTTGTATGTTTGAGTTGATATATGCATTTGTGTGGTCAATATATATATGGTCCTATATTTTTTATGATCGTAGATCTCTGTGCTTTGATGGTATCATGTTGCTTTGACTTTATAGGTGCTCTTTGAAGCGGGGTAAGCAAGGAAGGAGCGACAAAGATCTGTCAGAGGGGAGAGGGAACAAGCAAGGAATCAAGCAAAAGATTAAGGTTGGTATTCACTGCTTCTCTCCTATCTACTTCTCATAAAGGAAAACGAAAGTAAATTTAGTTTGTTTGTTTCTAAGATAGCTATGCATCTTAGTGGGACTAGTAGCTCTGAATGGACACTAGATTTCCTGATAACATAAAGGCTTTCTTCTTTATTTTTGTTCCTAGACTGGTAGTCCTTCTTGATGGATCTCGAACCTTGTTTGTAGATATTATGCTTCAACCTTTGTATGCCCTTTCTTCTAGATCTTAATGATCAATCCTCTATGTTTTATTGAGATTCCCTTGCTTGATTTGTCACCTTAGTTCTGATACGATGTTGAAGAATCTAGGGCATCTAAGTTATAGTGAGATTCTTCTCACAATGATAACAATTTGTGAAGTACCTTTTGCTTTTCTTATTAGAAAAATATTCTCTTATTATTATTAGTGTTTGTTCTCTTACTTCATCAAACAATTATGAAAACAAAAGAGACAAGAACACTAATGAGCCCTAGTATTGTAGCAAGGATGTTGTAACTCCTAGGGAAAGCAACTTTACTTTATCAACCTAGCATTCGTACAAACTTGGAGGTGACAGAGCTATATTCACAGTAGATGCAATGGTATATTCTTGTCACTTCTCAATTGGGGCGATAGACCACTATGGTCTTTCAAACCAGTCTTATATTGACTAGAAGGAGGCTAACTACTGATAGTGAATGTAAAGCTATCTTTAATGGAGAAAGTAAATTCTTTCTTGTTTTAAGGAAATGAAAGCATTGAATAGAAAGTGTTATCAAATGACATGGAATTACCTAGCTAAGAATTAACACACATTACTTGCAGAAGAGACCTAATTTAGCCTTGTATTGTATCATCTAACTATTTGTACTAAGTAGGCATTGAAATTATCCTAACACTGTTATGACTAATGTATGCACATGTTGACGGTGCTAGACTCACCAACATTTCAAGGGGATCTCCCCGGTAAGAAGACCCAGTTAGACCTCAAACCATTTGGTGTAGGAGTCCCAATAGTGGGTCGTAAGGTAATTCCTTGACCGCGATGTCGCACAGAGGCAAGTAGGACAACTCTGTCAGTAGCAAGGGTGTGACTGATGTAGTGAGTCAAGGAAGATGTATGAGAGGCTCTAACACAAAAGGGGAGAAAAGGGTGAGGGTGAGTTCCAAGTTGAAATGGATTAGTCGTAACTCTGTTGGGATGGATCTTTAACTTGTATGGGTGTAATTTCATCTGAGAGTGAATTTTGCACCCACTGTTGTTCTTGTTCCTGTTGCAACTCATTTGTCTGTCTGTGCAACTTCATGTTCTTCCTGAGTTGCTACTTCAGCACATGCAACTCCTTCTTTGTTACATCTTCTCCCTTCACATGATCTTCATGTCGCACCATCACTTCATAGCCAAAGTCTCCAAAGTTGCTTTCATCATTAATGGACCTGCTTGAGCTTGCAACCTTTTTTTGCCTCTGTGTTGTCAACAACCCTCCTCTTGCATTCATTCCATTTGGTATGTTGTCTTCAGTTGTTGTTCATGATTTTTCTCATTGTGATGCTTCTGTTGTCATATCTTGATGTCATTGTCTATGAACAATTTGATTTCTTCGTGGGTAGGCAAGTCCATAGACACTTTTTCGACTGCATCCCCAAGTGTGTTATGAATGGTGTCTTCGTCTCTGATCTCCTGGAAACCATTGTACCTATACTGCTGAGAGGCAAGTGAACATCTGCAATACCTAGAGACATGCCAACACTCATGGTAGTAAATATGTCAGTTGAAAACCAAAATGAACATGAGAACTGACATGCAACATACCTAGGTGAATGATCATGAAGGTAGTGCAATTCCAATCGGGAGGTCGGGTGAATGACTACCAAGATTGCACAAGGCATAGTTTGGGTTGTTGGGAGACTAAATCACTATTGGAACTACACAATGGACAGTCCAGTCTGGTTGTTGATTGTTGGGATTGCACAAAGCGCAATTCCAGCTGGGAAGGACTGCTGGCCCAGGGACAGATTTGTGCGATTTCTTGGGCCAAGTAGCGACTCTCCTCTAGAAATGTGCAAAATAGTGATGGAGGCCAGTGTTCTGTAGGAATGCGAAAATATGGAGAGGAAGGTGAGCCTTCCTTCCCTAGATTGCACAATGCAGCCTTGGTGAAGGTAGAGTTCAGGCCAAGATTGACCCGACTCACCGACGGGAAATTGAAAGAAACTAAGATAGTAAATGCATGGAGACACTAAGTGATAGTTGAAGTGATTGAGTACATGCAAAACATAAATGAAAGATTCCACAAACAGATCAACATGCATGTGGGTGAGGCAGTTCGCTGGTTGGGCGAACATTTGTGCAAAACAACTTCGTGCATGTGACAATAGTGAGATAACAACAAAAACTGAAACGAAGCTAGGAGAATGTAGTATACATGTAAATGATAGTAAGCACTGAAAGAAATCAAGAAAACACTACTCCCACAAGTGAAAACACAAAATGTGATAGAAATGTAGCACAAGGCATAGGAAGCGGGCTTACCCCAAAACAGCTAAGCTGAATGTGCTGACTACTCCTAGATGTGATGTGGGATGTCAGAACTACAAGGTTGATGTGAGGAATGAGCTTTGTAACATCTACTTGATGAGTTTTGATAACAACGAGGTTGTGATGCACATGCCACAAATCTACGGGAAGCAACACTTGGTGGAAGGTTTCTGAATGGCTCCTTGCATGTAACCTCCAACTGCTAAACATAAATCCCTGAGACAGGGGATGCCTTTGCATGCCACCTTAGGGGAAGCAGCCTATGCACACAAGTCCTCTTTGATATGTCCCGGAGCGAACCAGTCAACTTAGTTGCGCATGAAAGAGGTTGTTCCAGTGATTGAAGGAAATGCGCATTTCTGGCTGGGAGCTAGGCTGATTTCCAAGGACATTTGCACAATTTCTGGGCAGAGCAGCTGATTGTTGCCTAGATTTGCCCTAATTATGGGCTGAGTAGCCTTGCTAGGGAAATTTGCCCAAATCCTATTGGGATTTTTGGCACGCAGGATTGTGTAATCCTCGAGCCCAATAGACTGCCAGAGAGGATTGCACAATTTCAGGAGGGAAGGCTAGTTGCCCTCTAGAAATTCACAATTTTCAAGGGGAAGTTTATAAGCCTACGGCTTGACAAAGTCTGGGTAAACAACCTGTGAGGGGAATGGATCAAGTTGTGACCGACAGGCTGCCTTTGTGCAAGAAAGACACGAAATCTTGTGAACTTGATGAAGCAAGGCAATCTACTATTAAGGTTGGAAGGGAGGCTCTAAAATGAGGCTAAGGAAAATTTGGTTTTGTAGCTGCTACAACACTTGGTGACACACTAGTAGAAATCCAACTCTCTGAATGGACCTTGTTCGTGAAAAGCAAGTCTAACACCTCCAGAAGTATTGTTCAATTTTTAGCTCATCTTGGATTCACACTAACTTGATTGTAAGATGTACAATCTGCCAAACCCTTGGTCATTTGACACACATTCCAAGCCAAGGCAACACAGTGGTTTCGATTGGGGTTGAGGGGTATGTAGGTGCACAAGCAGTATAGCCGTCAGAGTCTTAGTTTCATCTCTGGTGTTGCTCCACTGCCAACAGGCCTAGACAGTACCCCAGTGGAGTCACATAGGAACAAAATCATGGCTCCACTGCCAGCGAGCCTAGTCAGTACCCCGGCAAAGTTACTTGCATCACCTCACTGCGTAGGAAGCCTTTCTCTTCTTTCGCCTTATTCATTTCTCATTTCTCATTTTTTGACTTTTCATTTTTTTATTTCATTTTCACTATGCATAACACTTATTCATTTTAGAGGAGGAAGAGGGATCCTGACTTATTGAGAGCATAGGAGATTGTTCCAGTAGATATGTATGTTATTGTATCTCTGATGTGCCTATTAAATTTTTCCCCTTCACCATACTCTACTTGACTGAGCTGACAAGGGTTAACCCAAAAATAACCGACTAGAGAAGGTGACACTAGTTAGCGTGTAAGCATTGTGTTTTCACCAAGGTTCACTTTGAACAGTACATATTTTCCTTCAACGTATCATTGACTAAAAGTAACAAGATCATCATACAGAGGAAAGATGATAGATAACCAAGTAGTGATAGTTGTACAATCCCTCTTGTAATTTACCCAACTCTATTCAAGAGTCATATATGGTTTCATGCAAAACTAACCTATGAATGAAACAAGCGTACAAACTAACAAACAACAAAACAAAGCAAGAGTAGAAGAAAAAAATGAAAGTGAAGCAAGTAAACAAATAAGTAAGCAAACAAACACGTGAACAAAGCATGTAAGCAAACAAGCATGCAACCAAACAACTGAAAGTAAACACTACTCCTACTCCTACACTAATGGTACATGGGCCTGATCACATGAAGTGATACTTTCAATGTAGCCACTGGTGCATTGGTAGACCCATGTTGGTGAAGGCTTAGTCTGGGAGAAGTCTAGTTGTGTGAACCAGCAAGAAAGAAAGATATAACAATGAAGACAACCACACTTCATGATTCAAGGTATCCACGGGACATAAGTAAGTGCATGTGCATGATGGGGAATCTGCAAACTTAACATTGTGTTGTGTGACACTACGTGCAACTTTGAAGCATAAGCATAGCCTTGGCTATGACATGCAAGCAAACAAAATAAACAAAGATAACTTGCGTTGCACACGAGTGCTTGTAATGTAAGGCTCCTCCAATGCATGAGAAATGGGATCGTGTAGTTCGAGTGGAGGAAGTAAAATATGAGTGTTAGATTCAGCTTGAGTGCATACAAATGAGTGATGAGGAGCCTTGATTGTTTGAACAACTTCCTGATCGGAAGCGAAAGAAACCTCAAGATAGCGAGGGCTAGCAATAACCATCAGCTCAGGCTGAACTACCTCAATGGTCTGTGGGGTTTTGGATTCGTTGACAAATGGATCTTCATAGACTAGTGGCTTAGATGGATTAACAATGAGTGAATCAACATCGCGATCAGATGATGAGGTGAAGAGATCATGACAACCAAGATCAGAAAATTCAGGATGTTGGTTAGCATTCTCATGGTTTGAAGAATTGCATAGAGGGGTAGATGAGGAGGAATGATGTTCACCCTCTACATTTCTGGTAAAAGGAGATGAAAGATCAAAGGGACTTCTGATTAATGATTGGCCCTCTCCATTGTCAGATGATGGGCTAACATACGGTGTGTCCTACAAAAGATCAAAAATGGGTTCATCCATGGATGAAGACACACATGAAAAATCATGGATGGCAGGTTCACCAACGATGTTAGGAAAGAGATGAGGGGGCTCAGATGGAAGGGAGTCATCATTTTACGAGTGTTTATGCTCAAGCTGCCACTCATACTCTGCATGAATGATAGTGCATTTTGGTTGTGCAACACCAACTCTGTCAAGGGGTTGTTCCTCATTCACAACAAGCAAAGAGTCTAGAATGGACGAACACAAGACATAATCATTTGGAGGAACACCCGGGTGTGAAGACGGAGGTTGAAGAAAAGAATGCATATAAGGACTCAAAAGACTCACAACCAAATCTACACGAAAATTGAAAAAAGTGATGTTGGGAGGGTGTGAAGGATGAATAGGTGTGTGGGCATGATCCTCAACATCACTAAGAAGTGGTGGAGCTGTTGAATAAGAGGAAGGCAGATAATCAGTTGAGGCAGTGCCCACTTCCACATGAGATTGTGTAGCTCCATCAACGAAGAATTTTCGGTGAGGCTTGATCTCAAACATTCTCTTGGGATAGGCATATTTCTTAAGGTAGTACTCGAACCAGTCTCAAAGATAAGAAAATTTCATCTAGCTTCTCGAAGCTTGAAACAACAAGTTATGGAAGTGCTGCCAAAAATCAATAACGGAATCATGTGGAACCCTCCATTGCTATAATAGTTTCTGGTCAAGATGGTCTAGATCAAAATGATAGAATGTGTCTTCAATAAGATCACAAAAGTGCTCAAATGAGTGCATGGTATCAGCTGGTAGGTTGAGCATCCAACAAAATGGAGATTAACAAAGTGTGTATGCAAGCAACAAACGAGTCTGCTCATCATAAAACTCATCTTCCTCATGAATCATGGAAAAAAAACTATGTAAGTGCTTAGGCTAGGCCACTTTGCCATCACCATCATATGTGTCAGTGGACAAGGGATCAAAAAGCTTCCCCGAGATGGAGACATCTTCATGATTTGAAAAACAACTCGGGGGAAGAAGAGTTCAAGACTCCATGAAAGATATGGAAAGGTTCAAAGCTGGATGAGAGGACATAGCTTGTCATCAGTCCCTCCTTCTAGCACTAGAAATGTTGACGGTGCTGGACCCACCAACATGTCAAGGGGATCTCACTAGTAAGAAGTCACAATTCTACCTTAGACCCTTTGGTGTAGGAGTCCCAATAGTGGGTCGTAAGGTAATGCCTTGACTGCGAAGTCGCACAGAGGCAAGTAGGATAACTCTGTTAGTAGCAAGGGTGTGACTACTAGAGTGAGTCAAGGAAGATGTATGAGAGGATCTAACAAAAAAGGGGAGAAAAGGGTGAAGGTGAGTTCTAGGTTGAAAGGGATTAGTCCCAACTCGGCTAGGAACACACAACACAAAAGAACATACACAGCTTCTGGTGGAGTAGTCCACTCAGATGCGGTAGTCACAACATACAAGGTAAGATAACACGTACATCACTCATGGATCTATTTGAACAAGTGCAATGGTTTTTACAACAAGGCTCATGTGAAAGGTGTGCTTGGTGTCCGACAGAGTAGTTGATACAGATCGTGACAACATTAACAACACATACAACACATTAACAAGAAGATTCATATAATTGCATGTGAATTAGTTCATACACAAATACATAAGTTAAACAACATATATCATTAAGGCAACTAGAGCAGTCCAACTACAATAACAACATATGCATGAAAATGTGCTTGCTCTTATTATATAAAAGTGTAAGTTCCAATCATACAATACATCCATGTAAACCTACTAGCCCCACCAATGAAACATTGCATCCACATCCGCCTGCTCCTCCAAAGAGATGTACCAGCTCCGTGTAGTGGAGAAGCCAAGGCACATTACAATACTATCCAAGCCTTCTTCAAGATAGTCTTAGTAGAATCTTGGCTGACTAAACGCCCTTACAATGAGTTATGAGGGACTATACATAGGAAAGGGTGGAGTGATCCTTGACGTTCCCCTTTGTGACAATTCAACTACCTTCATGAATCGACACCTACTCCATGTTTGTTTCATTCAACTATTGACACTTGACATCCACTTGACTTGACTCAACGTTACAATGCACATGTACTCATGTCAAACAACATCGCTTGAGCAAGCCAAGCAAGACATCACTGACACTCGATCTGCTATGGTGAGACCAATTCTTTGACATGCTTTTGATGGTGAAGGTGGTGATTTGATGTCAAGCTTGGTCGTTTGCGATGGTGTGCATGCAGCTCATGGTGACACCTTGGTGAAGCAAACTCTTTCCTCCGTTGCAACTTTTGCATTGGTTTAGCCCCTTAATCCTACTCGTCTGCTATCATGTGCATGGTTTTATTAGGTGTGGCTGAACCAGAAACACACTAATGCATAGTGTCCATGTTGATCTTCAAGTGTGTGCTGCTGGTCATGCACATAAACTTGCTGAAGCAAATGTTCAACTCTAGTTGGACTTGCTTCTTGTGTTTTCCTTTGTGAGTGTGCTAAATGGGTTGGATTACATGCATGCACACAATAGCATGCTTGTTGGTGAATCCCTTTCATGTGATCAACAACACTTCTCACCATGTACTCCTTATACCCTAACCTCGTTGGCGACATGTAAAGAAAAATAGAGAAAGAGAATACTACTTTGATACCACTGATCTGGACTTATTATGGAACACAAGAGAATACAACATAAACATAAACATAGAGATCCAACAGAACTAAATCTTCATTTCATTAATATCAAAGAACTGAAAGATGCTTACAAGCACAATATAAATAAACTAGCTTAGGTGATGGTATCTTATCTCTAAGAAGATGTGTGGCAACTACATCCCTCTAAATTGTATTATAATGAGGCTCAAGGGCCTTTTTATTATTGAATAACAAGGGGAAAAACCTAAACAACCGAAAAGCTAAAACTAGGAAATGGAATGCCAAGAGTTTGTGGGCCCCATTGGGGTTAGTTCAGCAGCAAACTTCCCTAGGTCATAAATTGGGCATATGATATTTATTTGGCATGCATGATACCTTGTTAAAAATATCTATACAATTAATACACAAGGAAAATTTTAAGGATGGAAATTTTTCTTGAAGTTTAAAAACGTTGGTGACTCTCACTAATCCCTAATATGAAAACTATAAAATGTTTATTGATATATTTGTAAAATTATTCAAATTTGTAATGATTTTATATATAGTCTCTATATAACGTTGGTGACTTTTAGGGTAAAATAATTTTATATTCTAAAATTTCGGCGAATCATCTTTCATAAACTTGGAAATTGGCGAATCTTTTATGTGAAAAAATCATGAAAAATTAGCCCACTGGGCAAACATTAGCCCCTAAACATTTCCATGGTAATATAGGATTTTTGGTAAGCCCCTATATTTGCCTATGGGTCTACTACGAACCTCAAAAAATGCCTTTTAGGGGGGTCAAAATAGCTCCAGAAGTTCATGACTTGAAAAACTGCTGAGAATTTTAAATTGTGCTATAATCAAAGAAACCGATGAAATCAACTAGAGGTCTAGGTGGAATAGGTGGGTGGCCACCAATATCCACTTGGATCTTGTTGACATGAAGGTGGAGTCTGCTAACAAATAAATGAGTGCCAAGTGGTGATGTTTTATTTTGCGAGTATCCATTTAGCTGATTGTAACATCCATCCAGATACATCAACAACATGTGTATATGATTATTTTAAATTTTTTGACTAAATGAAATTAAGAGGGTTAATTGTAAAGGATATAACATTATTACACAACTATTAAAATAATTTCTTTTATTATATTTTATAACTATATGGTATATTTTTTGCATGCCTTAATTCATTGTTTAAGTTTTGTATCACCTAAACTCCTACATTAAGGTGCTAAGTGTAATCCTATGTAGCCTTAGCCTTAGAGGATAACTCAAAAGGATATTATGAGGTTTTTGAACTTATGAGGCTCTATAACCTAAGTTATTTGTTTGATTACAAGTTATTGTCCTGGTGCAACTATATTGCACATCATGGTCTTGGTTGTTAAATTTAAATTTTATCATGAATTGTTTTCGATGCCAACCTCACACATCAAATGAGTACATAATATAGGGTGGGAAAAATAGTTGGTGAAATATCCACAGTCGATTTATGGGTGAGGAACCAATGCCTTGGAATTATTGGAAGGGAGTTAGGGTAACAAACCATCCAATTCCCCGCTGACTACTGTTCATTTTCTCACCTACCGAATCGGATGAAAGACTTTGCAACGAGTTGAATTATTCTTTACTCCTTGGCAGCCTAACAAACATCCTTGCAATTTGTTTCAGACAAGTATATGTTTTCTCTTTACTTGTTATTTATTTGAGTTCTTAAAGCTAGGGTTTTTCATTCCCTTATGTGTTATTCGGTCTTCCTACAATATATTACTCTCCTTTTATGTTTCCCTTACTACTGAGATGCCTTTGGGCTCATTCCACAAACATTATAGTTGGTATCAAGTCCAAGGTGGTAGATTCTTCGTCTCAGTGAACGTCCAAAAGTTCTCCACTTAAGAACCCCTGGCTAACATGGTTTTCTACAATGGTTAAATTGTTACCCTCGCCAATACTGCTAGGCCTGGATAGGCTAGTTACTAGGTATCATTTCCTTGTCATTATCTATCTACCTACCTAGTTACTCAATCTCAAAGCTTCTTGTTCACTAACAATTCCTTTTTATTTTCCTTGCATGCAGGTGTGCTCAAAACTGGCTCAGTCTTGTTTCAATTGAAGTGGTGATTGTTTTCCTCATTTTCATAACTAGGTGCCCATTTTTATTTTCCACTTAGGTTTGGCCAGTCTCCTAGACAAGGCCTGTGGCTAAATTTTGTTCAGGGCATGGCTCTGTATCCTAGTGAGCTAGGTTTTAGTTTTATTTTATTTCCACACTAAGAACCACTTAGGGTTATGGTTTAGGCTCGAAGTGGTCATTCCTCAACACCGTGTACTCATCTTCTTAAAAGTTATTAGTTTAACTGCATATTCAGAGTCTTGATGTGATGTGAGTTTCCTTTGGTTCCATAAGCATTGTTGTGTGTTTCCCGATATATAACCAATTATTTTGCTTATAGAATCTCTCTCTCGACAATGACCATGATATTGCTATTGTATTAAGGAAAGTTCTTAAATGTATTATTTTCCATTGAAACTTCTCTCTTTGGTTCTTATGTTAAGATATATTAAGTTGATATTCCTTTATTTCCATTCCTTTGAAATTAAATCTCTTTTTATGGAAAAATTAATGTGAAATAAGTTTTCTTTTTTACTTGTTGAAATTCTGCTAAATAGTTTTAAAAATAAGACTTGACTATTTGATAATGTCATGCCCCTCAGGGTTTGTTCTACTAGGTTTTTCTTTTATTCTCACTATTTCATAGCAGTATATTAAACTACAATGTCTCCCCAAGATTGGTTTGGTCCATTTTGCTTTCTACATACCTACTTATTTTATTATGGAAACAATCTCGGGTTAAGCATAACTAGATTCCTCTAATCTTTGCTTAACCAACGAGATGTTAGTTTTTCTTTTCATTTATATGCATGCACATGGTTTGGGAATTCTGTGGCCAATGTAATTTTTCTATGATTCAAATCTAACCCCACTGGGCCATTAAATATATAGTTGTGCTTCTTTAATCATATTTTTGTATTAAAAAATTTGACTTTTAATAACCCAGTGAACCTAAATTACTTTACCCATTTTGCCAACTACCCTGAGTTCCCCCTTAACAGGTTCCACCACTGGTTTTGGCCCTACAAATTTAAATGAATATTTGAATTGAATATATTACTGAAATATTTCATTTATCTTACAACAAAGCCTTTCTTTAGGATATTCTTGTCAGGAAGATTATTTCTAGCTTATTTATTTTATTTATTTTCATAATCTGTCATAACATAGAAGACAACAATTCCACAATATTTGCTTAAATTGTAATAGCATAAATAGTTTTTATAGAGTGAATAGTATAAGGACTATGAAATACACTTATCTGAATTAACTTGTAATTGTTTGAGAAACTCAATTATGGAAACGACTCCTCCACCCTTCCAATAAGGCTGGAAATTACATCTAGTCTCCCCCTAAGCTTCCCAATTCTATATTAGTTAGTTAACAACAAAATTTTTAGGTTATTTTCACAAACATCAAGACCCACATAGTCCAACCTAGAACTGGAATATTTTTTTCAATATCATAGTTTTCCACTGGCTCTAGTCTAGCTCAAGAAACCCTCCTCACGAAACATCCTGCCTCACCATCACAATGTCCTATTTAGGCTTACAAACTTCTTCTCTCTCTTGCAAGTTGGTTTTTATCCCTCTAGTTTCCAACCCCTTGTTTTCCCATTGATATCTCTTTATCTATAGGGAAATGAGAGAAGATAACTTCCTCCAATTGTCTCGAAGTTGAAAATTCGTTTTAGGACTTTCCATGAAATTCCAAATTTCCACAAAATATTTTTTATCAACAAAATGATAACATAAAGAATTTTTTTAACACTTGGATTTTCACTAGTTGTTTCCTCTTAGCGTATAATAAAATTAAATGATAGTTAGCGATAAATAATTATAATAACTAAGGGTGTTACATCTCCCCCCCACTTGTGCGAAATACCGTCCCCGATGTCCATTCTTTCCCTTGGAGTAGGTCTAGATATGCTTGTCACATAAATATCTCATCCACCCAGGTGGCCTCTTCCAAGCAAAAGTTACCTCACTGCACTTTAAACTGGGCGATAACTTGCCTTTGTAACATTTTTTCTCTTTGATCAAGAATACACAGAGTCTCTACCAAGATTTCTCTATTTGGTTTAACTTATTTCATCATCATGATATATCATTAGTTTTCCTTTTTTATTATTCTTTAGTTCAAAAAATACATAATTAGAAATAATTTCTTACAATTTACCTAACAATCCTTCTAAGCAACGATATGTTTGGGATTATATATATATATAATATAATATATATATTATATATATATATAGTTAATGAACAGAAAACACATTGGTGTGCTGGAAAATCAATGCAAATATATTAGGGTTTGATTATCCTTTCATGATAATATTTATGAGTTATGTTGACTTCTTTTACTTCTTTATTATCTTATCTTTCATCAAGAAATTACCATATCATGTGTATATGAAGATCACAGAACAAGAGACACAAGATGTAGGGACTATGCCAGGGCAAAACCCCCCTCGAGGGGAAAACCTAGTCAAATGTTTCTTCCTTTCAATAGTATTCTTTGAGACTCTTCACCCTAGAAAAATACCAAACCTTCCCTCTACACCAAGTCAACCTCCCAGATCTTGAACTCTATTTCATCAAATTTGACTATGTAGCAACTTCCAGCATTAGGCAACATCTTCCAACATCAGGATGCATTGAAACTTGGAAGACTTCAAACTCTCAAACTAGGGCATGAAACAGAGAGAGAGGCACCAAAAGTTTGATTTTCTTCTTCTCCTTAGACTACACCCAAATCACACTTACTTTAGCTTCCTCAGAGCCAATTGACACTTCTACAACCTCCTTAGAGATATCAAACTAGGTTAAGATGAGATGCTCCAAATGGATTCAACTTGCTTCTATTTATAGGCTTTGAGGGAGGTCGAATTGGTGTCCTTAGGCTGACTTGATCTCTTCTATGCGACTTGGTTTGGAGGATAGATAAATTATATTTGACTCAATACTAAACCTTTTCACATAATTCAAAATCCTAAGAAGGGTCTCTTTGAATATACAAATGCTCTATAAACTCAATATTAATCCTAGGAGTTCACAATGGGGACTTAAACTAATATAATGATGACCAAAGCATGAAACCCATGCTTTAATAAGTCATTTTTACAATAATAAAAATTATTTTCTTTATTCTTTTGAAAAGTACATTTCATGATGACTCAAATTCATTAATGAAGACTGAACCTAGTTACATTTTCCAACACTCCCTCTTGATTAGGGAGGTATTCATAATATACAAATACAATGGAAGATATCAAACTATATGAAAAATGAAGAACTTTAGGCATTGTAATTCCATGGACTATATTCCTAACCAGGGTAATCTATCCATTGCTCTCTCATCAATTTAGGCACCACAATGCCACATACTAGATTCCTGGCCAAGGAAATCTATTCAAGTGGGAATAAGGTGGAATCAAGCTTTCAACCTCTCTAGGTACCATCAGGCTTACTTGCTAACCACCAACCCAGGGACCTATGTGTGTATTCATTGTTAGAGCTCTACAACCCATGCCACCTTCTAGCAATGTAAACTTTGAAATGGGAACTGATGCGATTACTCGTTTCGTTGAGGTAGCTAAAAAGTGACCTGATTTTGAAAAGTGGTGATGTAGAATACATATATTTGTTTTTTAGCATACTTTTTAACACTTAAATTTTTTTTTATTTATGTACATTAGTTTTTAGAATGTTAGTGATTTGCATGCTGATTTTAAAAAGTGTTGATTCTACATCTGACCCTTTTTTTAAAAGAACTATTTTTTCACTTTCAATTTTCTTTTGTATTAAATGTGACTAATTATTTTCTAAATATAACAATTTTTGATGTGGTCTTCTTCTTCATATTTTCTTGTTTTTATTTAATTTTTTTTGTAGCGAGGTTTTTTTTTTTCTTTTAATATAGTTAAAGAAGGAGGTAGATATTTTAAAGTTTTTGATATTCTACATATTTATATATTGTTAATTAATTTTTCAATGCACATAAAATAATTATCTCTAAAAAACAATAATTTTTAACAATTGACATAAAAATAACCTTTTGAACATAAATATAACTTAAAAATTAGACATTTTGATAACTGTTTGCAAGAAACGACATGTCAAAATCACAATTTTTACAGGAAAAAATTAACAAAAAATGGTTAAATAATAGTTTTTGTTATGAATTTCATGTCAAAAAATAATAATAATCACTTCTTTAAAAAAAATAATGATTCACATAGAAATTAAAGCAAAAATCACATAATACAAATATTGAACACATGACAACTTTAATTGAATGCTTATTCTTCTCATAAAATGTCAAAGACAAAACATTACAAGTATAACTAATTAATAGTCATAAAAAATGAGTTTGATTTCCAAGCATAACTTAAATTTAATCAGCAATATCACATAATCGAAATTGTTCATCCTGTAGAGTTTCATCACTGTCTTCTTCCACAATATTTTCTGCTTCATTTTGCTCATTTCCCTCTTCTAATCGATCTTTGATGTCTGCGAATCTCCTAATGTATGCCTTTCCAACCATTCCATGTAATGGTGGTTGAGGTTCCTTTACCTTTTTTTTTCACACATGATTCACTAAAATCTCGTTTATTCAACCCAATTTCTTGCATTACATCTGGAAGAAATTGTATAGAAATAATTCTTTGCTAAATAAGTTTGCACTATACTGGATCCTTTTCAATAGCAATGTATTTTCTTCCTTTTTGTAGGCAACATGTTAGTGTTGTACCTAATTATAAAGCACAAAAGAAATAATGAATTAAATTTTTATAATGACATATAAATTAAGAAAGAAGATATCAAAATTCAATTCTATATAATAAAACTTATTTGAGCCAAAAAATCAATCTAGAACCCAATATCTTTCATTTGAACATATGTATATAAGATAGTTAATCAATGACTATGGTTTTTGATAAATTTTAACTATCTCTCCTTTTGCTTCTTTGTCTTCATATGCTAGTTTTTTCACAACAACGTCATAAACCTATACTTGGCTATGAATCTTTCCATCTATCCGATTAAAAATAATAGACATATAGCTATCATTTTTTTCCCAACTATCAGTATGGATGAACTCACAATCATTTATAAATGGTTGATCATCGTGGTTAAGAAGATTTGACTTTTGCTTGTAACATGAAATAGTAAAAGTTCATTTAACTTGTACATAAATGATTTTTTTAACATTAATCAAACATACATTTTCAACATCTTACCATGTAAGTTGCATCCTTGAGTTTGTTTTCCACTTGAAGCTTTACAATAACATTGCCAATTGTGTGTCTGAATGAAATGTTAGAAATCTCCATAATGGTGATGATGTGACTTCTACAAACCCGCAACCACTTTACTAAGAGCTTGATAAGTATAAGGGTCACTATCATAGCCAATGTTTGGGATATTGAAACCATGGGGAATATCTGCAATAACTGGGAATAATCAATTTTAGGTATGAGTTTAAAAATGTCTTTACAATCGCCTTGTATTACTTGATATTGAATAGTGTCAAGCCCATTCCAAATGAAATGAGTAAGAGTTGGATCAAGTTCAACATTCCTGAGACGTTACTTCTTCATTCTTTCGATCTTAATTTTTTCAATAAAGATTCTGAAACTATCTAGTGCTCCATTTGCATCCTTCCTCATATTTAATAAAATAAACACACACACACACACACACACAGATATATATATATATATATATATATAATATATATTATAATATATATATATATATATATATATATATATTATATATATATTGATACATATGAATAAAAGTGAATGTATAAATCAACATATGTTTTTAAATGCAAGATAAAAATCGTTTAGTGTTGCTGTAGAACCTCAATCTTGATAGTTGCATACAACATCATCTCAACGATCTTCATTCAAAAATTTAACCATTTCTTCTTGTATTTTTATGTAAACTTTGTGACTGAATAGATAAAGTAAAAAAAGTTAATATAATGATATGTATAACAAATACTACCAAGAAAAATATGTTATATTTAAAAGAAAATTATAATCTAGAAATAAGTAAAAATAATTCAACAAACTTACTTTAGAAATTCCTCATACATTTCCTCCAATGATAATTCCTATGACCTCACACGAGATAATATTTCTTTGACAAGTTTTTCATTCTTCACTTCTTGCAATGCTCTCCAAGTTTTGATAGTCATATCTTCTGGAAGCTTCTTCATTTCAGGATCTCATTTACTGTTGCTACATATCAATGGTTTAGACCTTTTGACCTTTTGGTTCTTAATGCCAATGTTCTCCCACATGTTAAAAATATAGTTAATCAATTCCCATATCTCTCCAGTTCTAAATATCAACTGGAAAATGTTATCAATTCTTCTGAATATATCAATATTTTCTTTGTCACCTTTTGAATTGAATTTCTCCTTAATTTGATAGCCTATTTCCATATATCATTCCTTTCATAATTCTACAGTAACATTTATCTTATCCCCACCAAATTTTTCTTCAAATTTGCTATGAATAAATCTAACCCTTTGGATGAAAGTCATAGACATCCTATATTCATTATCTGAATTATGATATCGTGCCAATAACTTTTCTTTTATATCTGATAAACCAGCATAAATGATACATTTCATTGTTTCAAAATGTGGGTTATTGGGATATTCCTCCATCAATTGCCTTTGAGATTCTACAGAATGGTTCCCCCCCAAGCACATAATAATTGTATTCAAAACATTTTGACTTATCAAATGATTCTTTGTTGGAAACTTGAACTGGATCAACAAGAAGGACATAATTAACCACATGAGCATATGGATTGTACCTCATCAATGTCTTCAAGTTGTGAACATGCAGGTGGTGTGGCTTTTTGATTTGATATTTATATTATCCTTCACTTGGCTTATAGATTTGTCTCACATTAAGCTGAAATGTACGACCACCCTCAATTAAGTTTATCTTTTTCAAGTTATATCGAATGTAATTTTATTTTGTTTTAATAATGCCATCCTCTAAATCATCTAATAGTGTAATGATTTCCCTGCTTTGTTTTGAATTTTCACTAGGCTCTTCACTATTGGTAATGACTACTTGAGAATGTTAAACTTTAATTTTCTTCCTCTTAACATTCTCATCATTAACTAGAACAAAGACATTCCTGGGCATTGTTAATTTTGGTATTTTATGTCTCTTCTCCTTTCTAACATCAATTCTAATGTCATCCTTAGTAACCGCAGCATATTCTTCAGCGTTAGTGTCAATTTCCTCATCTTAAAAAGTAACCTATCTACCTTTGTTAGATTTATCCACGAGGCATTTTTTTCTGATCCCTTGGATGTAGTTCTGTAGCATCATGAATTAATACTTTTTGCTTGTTTTCCATATTTTCTTCTGAACTTGTGTAGAAACTGCTGGCAACATTAATAGTTAATTGAAATATTTTCAATAAAATTATGTCAAACAAAATATCATATGTCAATAAAAAATAAGTTATAAAAATATAATGAGACAGTTACAATAATGCAAAACACAAATATAAATAATAATACCTATGATGTCTTGTGCAATCTCATTTAAAATTTGTTTAGACAACTTTGCAGATACCTCTGTCGTGTCATACAATGACAAAGATAAATGATATTTAATATTTTCATGTGAATTGGGCAGTTTTGTAAGTATATAGACAACTTTATTGTCTGGTATCAAACACATGTCTATGACCTTTCCCAACAGCTCATAAATTCTACTATCGCTAGGGATATCAACATATAGATATATTTGCACATCTTCACCTTCTCTTTCCTTCACATGCCATACATTTTCTGGAAGCTTCACTTCTTTTGATTTCTTACAGTATGAAATCATCTTTTTATCATTTGAGGCACTTAATAGATTTGTAGTTATCAGCTCATATTTGGTTCGTTTAATGATGTTTTTTGAGGATCCACCTTTAATTTTAGCAATATTTCGTCTAGAAAGATTCACATAAATCTTCTTTGATTCCATTTTCCTGCAAAAAAATACACATATATATAAATTAGTAAAGTACAGAAAAATAATAGCTTAAATCAACAAACAAAATGATAAATCATAAATAATTTTGTAAAACATAACCTTTTAATTTTTTTTTAAAAAGAAATGTGAAATTAAAAAAACTGCAGCCCCCTCCTGCCCCACCCCAGTGGCCCAATGGGCCACCGGGGGTGTAGTCCTGACTCTAAGCAACCCCTCCCACCCCACCCTCTGAACCCACATAGCTTCTCGGAGGGGGTTGCGTGGGTGCTTCACGTAGCCCTTGCCGCTCCACCCCGACGTCCCATGAGAATCGACCTACCACCATCAGCGAGCCATTGGGCCGAGGGGGTGGGGCAGAGGGGCTAGTGCTCAACCCCTCCTCCCCACCCGCACGGCCCAACAACCCGTTGGGGGTGGCAGGCCGATTCTGAGAATTCTCTTCAATTTCTTCCAGATGCAATGCAAGAAATTGGGTTGAAGAAAGGGGATTTTAGTGAATGACGTGTGGAAAAAAGGCAAAGGAACCTCAACCACCATTACATGGAATGATTGGAAAGGCATACATTGGGAGATTTGCATACATCAAAGATCCATTAGAAGAGGAAAATGAGAAAAAAGAATCAGAAAATATTGTGGAAGAAGACAATGATGAAACACTGGAGGATGAAGAGTTTGGATTGCATGATATTGTTGATTAAATTTAAGTTATTCTTGGAAATCAAACTCGTTTTTTGTAACTATTAATTAGTTATACTTGTAATGTTTTGACTTTCACATTTTATGACGAAAATAATCATTCGATTAATGTTGTTATGTGTTCAATATTTGTATTATGTGATTTTCGCTTTAATTTTTATGTGAATCATTACTTTTTGAAAAAACAATGATTATTATTATTTTTTGACATGAAATTCATAAAAAACTATTATTTAAACATTTTTTGTTAAAATTTTCCTATAAAAATTGTAATTTTGACATGTCATTTCTAGCAAAAAATTATCAAAATGTGTAATTTTTTAGTTATATTTATGTTCAAAATGGTTATTTTTATGTCAATTGTTAAAAATTATTTTTTTTAAAGACAATTATTTGATGTGCATTAAAAAATTAATTAACGATATATAAATATGTAGAATATTGAAACTTTAAAATATCAACCTTCTTTTTTAACTATGCAAAAAAATAAAAACCTCATTACAAAAAAAATTTAAATTAAAACAAAAAAATATGAAGAAGAATACCACTTCAAAAATTGTTATATTTAGAAAATAATTAGTCACATTTAATACATTAGAAAATTTAAAGTCAAAGTACAGGTCTTTTAAAAAAAGGGTCTGATGCATAATCAACACTTTTTAAAATCAACATGTAAAACACTAACATTCTAAAAATTGATGTACATTAAAAAAATTAAAGTGTCAAAAACTATGCTAAAAAGAAAATTGTGTATTTTGCATCACCACTTTTCAAAATCGGGTCACTCTTTTTCTACCTCAATGAAACGAGTAATCATATCAGTTCATGTTTTAAACTTTACATTGCTCGAAGGTGGCATGAGTCGTAAACCTCTGACCATCGATACACACCTAGGTCCCTGGGTTGGTGGTTAGCAAGTAAGCCTGATGGTACCTAGAGAGGTTGAAAGCTTGAGTCCACATTATTCCCACTTGAATAGATTGACCTAGTCATGAATCTAGTCTATGGCATTGCGGTGCCTAAATTGATGAGAGACCAATGGATGGATTACCCTGGTCAAGAATCTAGTGCATGGCATTACGGTGCCTAAAGTTCTTCATTTTTCATATAGTTTGATATCTTCCATTGTATTTGTATATTATGAATACCTTCCTAGTTAAGAGGGAGTGTAGGAAAATGTAACTAGGTTCGGTCTTCATTAATGTATTTGAGATTTCATGAAATGTACTTGTCGAAAGAATTAAGAAGATATTTTTATTATTGTAAAAATGAATTATTAAAGCATGGGTTTCATGCTTGGGTCATCATTATGTTACTTCAAGTCCCCATTGTGAACTCCTAGGATTAATATTGAGTTTATAGAGTATTTTTATATTCAAAGAGACCCTTATTAGGCTTTTGAATCATGTAAAAAGGTTTAGTATTGAGTCAAATATAATTTATCTATCCTCCAAACCAAGTCGGCCTAAGGACACCAATTCAACCTCCCTTGAAGTGTATAAATAGAAGAAATTTGAATTCATTTGGAACATCTCATCTTAACCTAGTTCAATATCTCTAAGGAAGTTGGAGAAGTGTGAATTGGGTCTAAGGAAGCTAAACTAAGTGCGATTTGGGTGTAGTCTAAGAAGAAGAAGAAAATCAGACTTTTGGTGCCCTCTTTCTCTCTGTTTCATGCCCTACTTTGGGAGATTGAAGTCTTCCAAGTTTCAATGCATCTTGATGTCAGAAGATGTTGTCTAATGGTGGAAGCTGCTACATAGTCAAATTTTTTGAAAAAGAGGCCCAAGATCTGGGAGGTTGACTTGGTGTGGAGCGAAGGTTTGGTATTTGTCTAGGGTGAAGAGTCTCAAAGAATACTATTGAAAGGAAGAAAAGTTTTACTAGGATTTCCACTTGAGGGGGGTTTTTCCCTGGCATAGTCCCTACATCTTGTGTCTCTTGTTTCGTCATATTGATACACACATAATATGGTAATTTCTTGATGAAAGATAATATAATAAAGAAGTAAACATAACTCATAAGTAATTATCATGAAAGGCGAACCAAACCCTAATATATTTGCATTAATTTTCTAACACACAATGTGTTTCATGTTTCATTACTATATATATATATATATAGATAACATATCGTTGGCTAGAAGGATGTATAGGTAAATGTAAGAATTATTTCTAGTTATGTATTTTTTGAACTAATGAATAAGAAAAAAGGAAAACTAATGATATGTCATGATGATGAAATAAGTTGAACCAAACAGATAAATCTTGGTAGAGCCTCTTTGTATTCTCAATCAGAGAGAAATAATGTTACAAAGGCGAGCTATCACCCAAGTTAAAGTGCAGTGAGGGAAATTTAGCCCAGAAGAGGCCACCTGAGCAAATGAGAGATTTATGCGACAAGCATATCCTGATCTACTCCAAGGAGAAGAATAAACATCGGGGACGTTGTTTCACACAACCGGGGGTGGGATGTGTAACAGCCTTAGTTATTATAATTATTTATCGCTAAGTGTCATTTAGTTTTATTATACCCTAAGAGGAAAAGCATAGTGAAACAACCCACCACCCCCATTGGGCCGTTGGGCTGTGAGGGTGGGGCGAGAGGGGCTATGTGCATCTTTCTCCCGCCCCTCCCCCATGGGTCCTTTGGGCTGTGGATTTGGGTGCCACTGGCGAGTATGATCGGGCCCACCATGCCCACTATGCACGTAGTGGCCTTCTACCTTCCATGAGCTTGTCGGGTAAATTAGGCTCATCTAAATTTTTAATTTATAAAAAAAAATCATTAAGCCTATTGAATTTTAAAACTTACACACAACAAAAATGAAACTAACCTTTCAAATGTGATAATATTATGTTGAATATGTTGTCGATAGCAATGTAGCTACTCCACAAATTCACTCCAAGTCCTTTAAAGAACCTCAAAAAACCTTGATGTGATGTGAAGAATAATGATAATGAAATTTATGATATAGCAGAAATTACAGAATTGTTTTACCGTAGAGTTAATGTGGGATTAATTTGTTTTTATAAAAAAATTAACATGTTAATTTTGTTATGGCGATATAGGGAACTATGATAAAACAAATGTTACAGAATTGTTTTACTACACGTCAATGTGGGATTAATTTGTTTTTATAAAAAAATTAACATATAAATCTTGTTATGGCAATATAATCAATTATGATAAAGTGAACATTATGGAATTGTTTTACCGCATGGTGAATGTGGTATTATTTTTTTATAATAACTTAGCATATAAACTGCGTTATGGCAATAACAATTTATTTTAAATGTGTGATAGAAGATTTAATAAAAAAATTTAAAAAACATTCAATTGTATACTAAATGTTATATAGTTTAAGTAAAAACTTAATTTAGGTAAAAGATTTAGTTTACAATTTATTTAAAGATTTGGTTTAAACAATTAATTTCATAAGAAAAATTTATTTAAATTTTTTCAATAAATTTTAGAAGAAAATTATGGAGGAAAATACATGAAACGATCTTTTTGGAGGGAAATTTTCATTCTTTAAGCTATATATTATCATTAGAAGAGAGTGAATTTGTATCATTCAACCTATTCTATTTGAAAACCATGGATTCTGTTCATAGTGATGTTTCACTTTGTGAAGCATGAACATCTTCATCATGTAACAACTCTATTCATATTGATGAATATAACATAAATTCTTCCTCTATGAATAAAGAGTCAAATCTTCCACTTAGTCCTAATCCTAAGGATTATGAGAGAAGCATTGATGAAAGAGAGGATGAAGAATTTCAAATAAATAAAGAGTCACGGTTTCCACTTAGTCCTAGTCCTATGGATTATGAAAGTAGTAGTGATGAAGAGAACAATGAAGTTCAAATAAATAAAGAGTCGTGGTTTCCACGTATTCATAATCCTATGGACTATGAGAGTAGTAGTTATGAAGAGCATGATGAAAAATTTCAAATGAATAGAGTGTCATGGTGTCCACTTAGTGATAATCTTATGGACTATGAGAGTAGCAGTGATGAAGAGCATGATGAAGACTTTAAAATGAATAGAGTGGCATAGTGTCCACTTAGTCCTAATCCTATGGACTATGAGAGCATAAGTGATGAAGAACATGATTGAGAATTTCAAATGAATAGAGTATCACAATGTCCACTTAGTCGTAATCCTATGGACTATGAGAGTAATAGTGATGAAGAACATGATGAATCATTTCAAATAAATAGAGTGTCATGGTTTCCACTTAGTCCTAATCCTATGGACTTCGATAACAGCAGTGATGAAGAGCATGGCGAAGGTTTTCAAATAAATAAAGATCCATGCTTTCCACTTAGTCCTAATCCCATGGACTATTAGGGTAGTAGTGATGAAGGCCAGGATGAAGAATTTCCAATAAATCAAGAATCACATTTTCCACCTAGTCCTAATCCTAAGGACTATGAGAGCAATAGTGGTGAAGGACAGGATGAATCACTTAGTCGTAATCCTAAGGACTATGAGAGAAACAATGACGAAGGGCAGGATGAATAATTTTCAGTGAGCAAAGAGTCACATTTTTTACGTAGTCCTAATCCTGTGGGCTATGCGAGCAACAGTGACAATGCACATGATGAAGAATATCCAATAAACATCAAGTGAAATTTTCCATTTACTCCTAATTTTAAGGACTATGAGGGTAGCATTGAAGAAGGGAAAGATGAAGAATATCCTCCAAGTCAATATTTCAAAAGAAGAGATGATCATAGTGAGGAAAAAATTCCTCACAATGATGATGAAAATGCTTATACAAATGATTATCTAATGATGGAGATATTGCCAGGAAATATTGTATCGAGGAGTAGGAGCAACCGTTTTTGTATCAATCCAAGATGTTCTAGTTATACTAGGGTAGAGCAGAATATCTGACAGAAAGAATTTCTATCAGTGCTCTCATTTCAAGTGAATGTTGTCAAAAATATTGCTTGAAACATATGGATTTCAAGTTTGCATTAGAGAAAAGGAAGAGATATTTGTCAATGAATAAAAGCATGCAAAATTCATATTTAGTGGGGTGCATGCAACCTATATTGTTAGGTTATGATTATCATATTGGGTCTTTATTTATATGTAGAAAGGATTTCAAAACTTTTCATTCAATGGGTAATTTTCATTTGTCAAGAATCCAAGAATATTTGGAAAAGGATCCCACATTTTATTCAGACGTACGTCATAAACGATAGTTTGGGCCATTATCAAATATTGCAATGTCATAGATGAAAGATTTATTTTAAAAGCATCGAGAGCATATTCCAAATATAGAGTCTATACATATTCCAGATAATTTCTCAAGATGAGAAATCTACAACTTATATAAAGAATATGCAGAAGGTGCTGAGGGACAAGGTCAATTTATTACATATCAATATTTTGTGAAGATGTGGAAGAAAGAATTCAAAAGTTTCCGTATTCCTAAGAAGACAATGATGGGGATTTGTAGTACATATGCTTCTCTTAAATAAAAAAGGGATAAATGTGAAGGGCCAAAAAGAGGTTAGCATTCATAACTTTAATTTTTCAAATTGTATAGTCATCAACTATGAAAATATTTCTTAATGACTTTCTCTTATGTTGTGTATATTCCACTGTCAAAGCACTTCAAGAGCATCACGAACAATAAAAAAGTGAGAGGAAAAAGTTGTACAAGCATTTAAAGAAGTGTAATGGTAATCTAAATAAATATTTTGGTTTTATATTTGATGGTATGGACCAGAAGAAAACTCTTCTACCACATTTTGTTCGCACGCCCAAAAATTTATAGGAGGAAATTTTTGTTTAGTATCACTAGCTTGGTTGTATGGTCTTCAATGGGAAAATGTTTCCAAGAGTATACTCCACAGCTCCAAATATTCATAATGATGCAAATATGACAATAACCATAATTGATAATGCCATTTCTAATTGGTCTGGTAATATTCCTGAAGTTTTGTATCTACAATTGGACAATACTTGTCAGGAAAACAAAAATCAGATTGTTTTTGGATATCTAACCATGCTTGTTCAATTTAGAAATTTTAAGAAGATAAAGGTTGGTTTCCTTCTTTTTGGGAACACTCATGATGATATTGATTAGATGTTCAATCGTTTTTCAGTCACATTGAGGAGGAAGTAAGTTGGGATGTTTCCATCATTAATTAAAAATATTAAGAAATCATACGTGTCAGAGCCTACTTTTGATGTGTTGGAAGAAACTGTTGACATGCAAAGGTTTATTCTGGGATCACATGATGAGGAGAAATGCATTGAATAAATTAATGACATTAGCTTCCAAAATCAATTTTGTATCAAAAAAATTGATAGGAAAATACTAATATGGGGCAAGAAGTATTCAACTACTGCAGAATGGGCACCGTCATCAGGTTTGGTACTTTTGAAATTCATTCTAGATCATCCAATATTTGCATCAAATATATTGTTATTACAATCATTTTTTGAAGTTCATAATGCACACATGCAGAATAAAGATATAAATTATTCTAATTGCCTAGAAGAAATTAAAAAATGTATTAGATATACATATGAATACTTTGAAATTGTTGATTCAGTTGGTGGGAGTATTTTTTCAATAGTCAAAGTGATATCATTTCAACAACAACAAATTAAGATATACCTTTGAAAAATCCATTTATTTGGCCACAAAATGTGTCAAATGAACATAAGGAAAGAAACATTGTTGAACAACAATAGTATCAAGGTATTATTAATTCTTCATAGGCATAGGAAAGAGAAATGTATATTGGTTCCAGAAGATCTCATGCACAATGTGAAGCCATGGAAGACCTTTACAGGGGTTCAATACAGGATATTAGGAGGGATTCATGATCGCAGTGCTAGCAGATGGAGATCCCATTAGCTATCCATTATAGGTTACTAAGGTTATATAGGTCATTATAGAAATTGAAGATCTTGCAGGTGTTGAAGTACATTGGTATGCCACAAATACACACCCATTCAATGGTGTGTAAAAGCTAGAGATCGTAGTTGATAAAACAATTGGCAGAAAGATAAAGAGAAAGGGTACAAATATAAATCGTCGCCGCACAGACCTCTTAAAATTGGAGGATGTTGACATACTTGTTTATGACTTTAATTTAACAAAGAGAGGAACTCTTTGCTTGAATATGATATAGATTCTAAAGAGGTTGTGACCAAAAGGAACAGTGTTAAGATGAGAGTCTGCTGAAACTAGTCATAGATACAGAAGAATTTTGAAACCTAAAATGGTGGACAACTATATGGACTCAGATGGGGCACTAGTTGATGAAAGAGAAGAATATGGAACATCTTCTTCTACATCTAGTCATTCATCTGAAGATGTGAATTTTGATGGTGTGGAAGAAAATATGTGTGATTTTGAATAATTGTGTAAGAAATTTTATATAACTGATGTTTGCATCGCATATTGAAATAACAATTTTGATTTTGATATGGTGTTAAATGAAGTTATGAGTCATTTTTATGTTTGTCGGATTATATGTTTTAATTATGATGATTTTTATTGTTTAGAACATCTACAATGCAACAATAACTTAGAGATATAATGTCTGTTTCATTCAATCTACAAGTAATGACCTTTTGATTAATTTAGTCATGTAATTTGTTCACAATGTCATGGTTTTTTAATTCCATGGTTGAAAGTTTTCCAATTTTTTTTGTATCTTTAATGCTATGGTTGAAAAAAATTAGAATTTTAGTGATCTTTAGTGTCATGTTATTATATTTTTAATGACCTAGATGAAAACTGATAGAATTTTAATGTGTTTCAGATCCCATTATTTTATCTTTATCGTCATTACTAAAACATGTTGAAATTATACCTAGGAAAGAAAAATGTTATTCTACCAAAAACATTAGTGTGTTTTCTTTCCTAAAAACAACTTTTTTTTGCACAAAAAAATTTGGTTTTACTGCCATTTTTTAAAAATGTTGAAAATTGACCCTAAAAAAAACCATCGTTCCAGTATACACACTTTTTGTTTTTTGCATTGTTTTTCATGTTTTTTTGGGGTTTTTTCACTATATTTCTTGTTTTGAGTTTATAGTTCTCGTTTCAAAGTTTACATTATTTTCCCTACTTTGAGACCTATAAATCAACACAAAGTGTCGATTTGATGTCCTCCTAGGAAATGCTTCACTCATAAAGCCTCAACAAATATCTTCCATATTCTTATCATCAATACAATAAAAAATATCTACCAAACCAAGCATGTTCCTTAGATATTGAAACTTATTATTAGGAAGAGACTTTGTTAGTATGTATGTTGCCTGTTCATCTGTCGAGACATACTCCAATTTCACGATCCCATCTTGCACCAAGTTCCTATTAAAGTGGAACTTATTGTTGATATATTTCATTCTAGCATGAAACACAAGATCTCCATACGTATTGGTACAACTTTTGTTGTCACAATTAATCACAGTAGGACCCAAAGACTTCTCGAACAAATCTCTAAGAGGCTTCCTTAAGCAAAAAAACTCCCTTCCTACTTCACATGCCACCACATATTCTGCCTCCACACTACTTAAAGCAATGTGATCTTTCTTCCTACCCATCCATGAGATCATAACAGCTCCTAGACTAAAACATCCTCTAGTTTTTGGTTATTATTTGGGCTGACCCAGGTTTTATATATACTGTGCACCAAAAAAGCCTCAATCACTGGCCCTTTTGGCAATGACCTGCAAGTAGATTGCAATCTCACCTGAAGTGGATATGGGAGGATGCATAACCAGGTTTCTGTAGCCTTGAAGGATGATGTGATGTGTTGTTTTATATTATCTTTTATTATTAATATTCATAAATCACTTCGCCACATTCATTTAATTACTTAAACATACCATATAAAGCCATAAATCATCATTGTATTGAAATAAAGTGAAATTGTAATAAATTAGTATGATACAATAGATAGAAAGCAAATATACACATAAAGACACCAATTTTACTGTGGTTCACCCCAATATGGGCATAGGTCCACAAGAATTGTTGCTTATAATAAGGAATCTTGCACAAAAAATAGTTATTAACTTGTGCACTAAGCTGCAAGTCGCCTGTGCACTCAGCTACAGACTCAAGACTCTGTGCACTCAACTACAGAGCCTTGCCTTCTTTTCCCAAACAAAAAATCACAAAAATTAAACCATAACACATATCTAGATCAATTTGATGATTTTCTTCTTATTATTTGACCATATATATGCTATTACATCAAGGGTTACATCGTTACAATACCATGGTCTGAATACCACAAACTTTCTAAAACAAGCAGCTAAAACCATGGATCCTTTACATTATCACATGATTTTACAAAAATGAGGGACTTCCACCCACTTGGATGCACTTATACCAAATGGTATATTCCAGCTGCTTTGTCGCATCGTCCACTTCGCACTCTATTGCACACTCCACTACGCGCTCCGCCCCACAAAATGTGGGGTCTTTTCCGAAATCTTGGCTAAGTTGGGCTGCACCCAATAAGCCCTCAACACTGACATGTGACTTGTTCCAAGTAACTTAGATGCTTTGCCTCTGATTTTTTCTGTAATACTATTATAACTATTGTTGAATTGTTGCAGAGTCTATATGAATTTCGCTTCTTCACTGTACACCTCTTCCAGCAGTGCTTTTGTCACATGTTCTATAGCCTTCTACACCATCATTATCTCCCTCTTTCGAATCTCTTGAAGCTTCTAGTCTACTTCTTTCTATAAATAGATAGACTCATCCTTCCATGCTTGAGTCCTCTTTGTTAAAACATGTTTTTCCTTTTTCATTTCATCAGTATTCTTCTAGAGGGCCTTTACCCCTTTTATTTTGGTGTGCTTCTGCGAGATTTGTAAGGTCTTCGCATATGCCCAAATTTTTCCCATTGCTACTTCATTTGTTGAATCGCTTCCTATAATTTATGCACATTTGGATCTTCCTACAGTGAAGTCCAATTCTATAAACTCTCATACAAAATATTCCCACAATTTTCCATTGCTACAGAGATACCACCACTGTATCATTTAGGTCAGTCTCCCTCTAGTCCTACACTTCCTATGGTGTGGTTGGCTGCAACTTCATCTGCAACTCATTGATCTGCATTTCATATTTAAAATGTACTATCGTGATATTTTCCTTTTACCCTTTCACTAGAAGGCCGGGCCTCAAGACCTTGTCTTCTACTGGCTCCTCTTCTCAGACATCGAGGCCTGCAATTTCTTTACATGTGGCTTTGACTACTTCCTTGAGATTTTTTTGCTACTAGACTACTTGATCCCTTTCCTGGATCATCTAGCCGAGCTTCTATTGTAGTGAATCCCACTCCTTTTCTACTTGAATGTTCAGTCGCGAAGTGTCTTGTTTGCACAACTTTAGTTCCTCTATTATCTCCAAATGAAATTTATGTAATTCTTTTAATGGTACTATTCTGATATTCATGTCGACATGCTTACACCCTTTTTCTTGTTGTTCTACCTCAACGGAGTCAAAATGTAGTTCTCTAGATGGTATCGATGTTATCCTTGTTGCAAGTGTAGGCTCTATTTTCCTTTCTTCTCCAAACTTCTACTCTATCTATGTCATTTGTCTAACTGTATGTGCCAAAATTTTAAGTTTTGTGATCCACTCCTCCACACTTGTGAGAAGTGTGCCATTGCAATCTTCCTAATTACTCCATGAATCTGTTGTCACCTCCTGAATTTTGTCCCCAATCTGCTTTAGGTCCCCATTAGTAAGGATTGTTGGCATAATATCCTTCATCTTATCAGCCTTATGTTTCTTCTTGATCTTCGTGGAAACTTTGCCCTGTGCCTTCCTCTTTTCTATGACAACTTGTTATGTTTCTATGTTTTTAGGATCATAATTATTCTCATCTACTTCAGGAGGATCCTGGTGAACCTCGTCATGTTGCTCATCTTCCTCTAATTCCTTCTCATCTGTATCTTTTTCCTTTCCGCTTTCTTCACCATGTCGCGAGGTGTCCTCTTTTGTTGCACTATCTTTAGCCTCTATCTCTACCTTCGGCGCAGTCATCCATTCTTCGGGCCACTACTCTACTAGTGTGAGGAGATCATCTTTAATCACTAAGTGTGGTAGGGGATGCCATTTCTTCTTTGTATCCCTGTGTGTCTATATATAGAATTGTGAAAATCAGCCTTGAACTTTTCAACAACACTATCCTTACTGTTTGTATAGTCTTAGTGATAGGTGAGAATGCTCATTGACTAACATATGTAAATCCATGTGATATAACACTAAAAACATCTTGTTCTCCATTTCTCACAATGGTTGAGTGGTATACCATAGGGAGGCATGCCGCGTGGCATCAGATACATCTTAAGCTACCAGAGGGGACTCCAAATCCTCTGGTTCTCTCCATGCCAGCATCTCTACAATCAAATTAACCATGCATAATGAAATGTTGTACCTTTTTCCTAGACCTCACAACAATCATCCAACATTTCTTTGCAAAGGTGTTCAACCCAATTGTACTGAACCCCATTGGCGCACTACGTAGCTAATGAAACTATCGCTAGAGGAATTCATTAGCCTGCCACTTTCTCATGATCTTTCCAGCCAATATGTGTGCCACGAAGTGAACTTCCTGGTCAATAATTGAGTCTATATCATATCCCCTCTTTTATTTTGTCAGACTAAACTTCTTCTTCATGATGTCGTCTATGGCACGATTCTGATCTTTTCCAACGAATTCTTTTGCAAGGATTTGCACTTGTTATGGCAGTGTGGTGATTCTCCATATCAACACTAGATCTATAGGGATCTTATTTCATATCCATAAGCATCTATCATGCACCAACACAAGAAACTGTCACACACAAGTTGTGCTCCCCGAACTTCTGCTGAAGTGCAACCAATTCAACATGTTCATCAATCTTGACCGCACCAATCCATTTTCCCATTGTTGCGTCTCTAACCTCATCACACCACTTTCAACGTAATTTACTTGTTTTAAATATTATTGGTTTGGTGCGAACTATGGGTGGTTCTTCCTATCATTGAAGTCATAGTCTGTGAAATTTGGTTGCAGTATTTTCCCAATTAATTCCCTAGTAAATGGTACTTTCTCTAGAAATACGGGTGTGAAGGTGCCAAAATTTTCATCCTTTGAGTGTTTCACTGGTTTCACAATCAGTTTTCTTAGTGGAATGTACCGTCGTAAAGGTCATGGAAACTCTTTGCCCTTTGTTTCCATCTACTCTTTGTACTCCACTTCTTCCTCAATGTCTCTATCTTTCTTGACTTCTTATTGACGTTTGACAAGTTTCTTATCTTGTCTCTCCTTTGTTCTCTCTTCCCTAGTTGGTTTCTTTTGTGGATATCTCTGTTGTTTTTGTGATGATGCTACTATGGTTGATGGTGTTAAGGGCATACCTGTGGTTTTTGCCACTTCTTCCATGTTTCCAGATAAGCACTTCTCACGAAAATTACAAATAGTTTCTTCCCAATAACTCTAAGATGACATACGAAAGTGATAATTTCCGCGATTGTTCATACTATCAAAACTCAAACTCTCAATTTAGCAAAGTTCAAGATTTGGGTGGGACATGACTTTTTATAACAATTTTGAGTTTTTAACCTCATTAGCTTATATTTTATAGAGATTTTTTTCATATTGTGTTCATAAATTTCATATATATCCTTAGATCTTGTCAATATGTCCTCATAAATGTAGCTTTTTGTGTGTTTTATCGTTAACTTTCCCTTTTAACGGTCATTTTTTTATTTTTCTAGTGAACTTTTACACATCCATACTTTAGCGAACAACACTTCTTATGTCGCAACTTCTATGTACTTCGACATAATCTAGACTATAGCGAAGTAACTCCCTACATCGAATCTCTCTCTAGCGTATTTTATAGTCCAGTGCCCACTTTCAACTGCAAGTGGCACTAAGACTTTCCCTCTTTCTTCTTTAGAGTGAAGTGTAGGGATAGGGTTGTTCCTGTACAACTTCAATCTACTTCCATTTACTCTTCCTTGGATCAATTCTCCATTTAACTTCCCTAATTGAAGTTCGAATCCATCAGTAATATGCTTGATAATGTAGGGGCCCAACCAATGGATCTTGAATTTTCGTGGAAATTTCATAAACTTAGTATCATAGAGGAGAACAAGGTCTCCTACCTAAAAATTCTTCTACTTAATATGTCTATCATACCAAACCTTTTCTCTTGTTTGTTGTACCTACTGATGGAATCCTGCAATAAATTCATCTTCCTCCAAATCAATCAACTACGACATTCTTTCCTCTAGTATATCAAGTTATTCCACATTTGTAAAAGTTGCAATCCTTAAGCTAGGCACAATTTATTCCATGGGCGTCACAACCTCTAGCCCATAAAGTAACTGAAGGGTTCCTGACCTCTCAATGTCTTACATGTGGTCCTATAAGCCGATAAAACTATTGGGATTCTAAGGTCCCAATCATCTTTATTCACATTGCATACCTTAGTCGGTGCATTATCGAAAATATTATTGAATCCTTCTTTTATTCCATTGGCCTAAGGGTGATAAGGGGTACCCTTTTGATGATAAACTTGGAATTCCTTAGTCAATGCTCCAATAGTTTTACTCAGGAAGTGTGAACCTTGGTCACTCATCAAAATATTTGGACATCCAAATATAGATAATATATACTCAAAAATAAACTTTGTAGTAGTCTTTTTGTTACACTAGACAATCCCTCTTGTGGACAAGAGCAATCTCCCTAGATCCTAAATGGAAACTAGAAACAATCATGACAAATGAACTGAATCTTTCCCTAAGTTGAACTTAATTTAATTACAAGCAGTCTAAATGATAGAAAGACCTCTTACTGGTTTCAAAAATTGCCTAATGAAGATCCCTGGTTTTGACATGATGGAACTCTTCAATGCTTAGTAGAACCTGCAAATATAAACCATAAAAAGGATCAAAAGCACATGTGATATAGTAATTCAAACAACTTAGCCCAATGATCAAGGAAATTAGGGGTTGAACTTGCCTTAATTAACATAATAACTAATTGCAAACTATTCATCATGCATAAAAGACAAAAATCAATGGGAGAAAGTGCTCATTTGTATTAATCAAAAGATAAGAGGAGCCTTACAACCTTTGCCTTGATGCCATGAGGTCCCTCCCAAATGCCTTCAATCTCCTCCTTAGATAACAAGCTCTCTAGTCTCAAACTAGTAGCATAAGTTTGTATTGTCTAAATTTTGACCTTCTTCATCCCTCAACCCTCTAGTCCTTTTATAGATCAAAGAGGGGGAAGTTTCAGATCCCTAAGAAAAGGATGAACCTCCTTTATTGAAATATTAGGTTACCATGAGAAAAGGGATGGAGATGCATATTATGAGGGTTATAGTTTGAACAGTCATCACCTGAAAGCTTTCTGTTGGAAAATATTCGACCAACTAGGCTTCTAGAATGTACTCTTTTTTTTATATACCTTGTACAATTCACCTGCGTGGGTTTATAGTTACATATAGAGTGCAAATTTGTGTTTTTCTCATGTTTAATTTTAGCACATGCGCTAGAAACACTAGAGAAATCGGCGCAAGTGGAACTTAACAAGGTGTGAGAGCTATTTGACCCAAATTTCTCATTGACTTTAACATATTTTGAGTTGTTGGACTTCTAAGGGAGATAGTTTCAACATTTTCACAGATGGTAATAATATCCATAAACTTATCAAGTGTCATGGTGACAAATTGATGTGTAAGATATTTCCCCCTAAAGTGCAAAGTCTGAAAAACAATTTTAAAAGATTGAAGCGCATTATCATTCCAAGGATCAGATAAGAGGCAATGGTCGGAAACCTACAAGGAACATTCAAGGGAATATAATGCAAAATATATATCTAAAATCATTTTGGAGGTAGGCATTCCTATACTTAGAGTAATGTGAACTCAATGAACAAGCATGGAAAATCTAATATCATATAGATGGTAGGCACAACATGGACACATCCATCTATCTACATAATCATGAACATAAAATCTCCTCGCAACTTGGATTGATGAAACTAGATCCAGGGTCTTGATCTCCATCTCTCAATCCATAGTACGATTCTAACCATGTGAGTGAATGTCTCGAAGTAGAACATGGAAGAAACCACTTGATTACCGGTCAATGATGTGAACCATTACCAAGCGCGAGAGAAACCACCAATAATGAAAATGGTTCTCAAGGTACTCCGAGTATAATCTATGAAGTGTGAATACGTGATATAAAGTCGAACACTCATAGAATCATTCAATCAAAAGTCAATGATGAGAACTTGTCGTCCAAAGCGAAAAACCTGCCATTAAGGCATGTAGGCTTCAAGGTATTGAAGGTTTCTAAATCAACTTCCTAGATGATGAGTTGAAGTCGATAGGAAGTGATCAGTCGTAGGAAATACTACGACAGGAAACATGATATCAAGTTTTGAAAATAATTGCAAGGACTGACTCAAGGATAGTTGACGTGAGTGAAGGAAAATATTTTGCAAAAGGATTTGAACCAAGGTTGAACTTCTCTTGAACACATAATGACACTTTAATGATTTGGCAACATTTGACTGAACGATAATACCCAAAACCATGAAGACTTTAAATGAGGTTTGATTAAGTGTAAGCTAAATGGATTTCCCAACCTAGACATGAAAGTAATGGAGTGTTGTGTTCAAGAGCGACATGCTACCTCTTACCTGACGATGTAAAATGGACACCTCCCCAAAATTTCCCCCATCATTACTAGCAAGTACCTCTTTCATTTTTACAAGGTTGAGGAGGATAATATATGCTTGGAATGTAAGCTCATCTTTCAAATGAGTCCATTGAACTATTTTTAACAAACCCTAAGAAGAATTGTTTGGCCTCATTATGCTTAACAAGTCAAGTAAGGGTATAACTCGATGTCATTTTATTTTAAGAGATTTGAAAAAGACACAAAAAGAAAACTCATTCAACTCTTTAACCATAAAATTTTAACAAGCCTGGAGAAAGTAAAGATCGATGTTTTCCAATTTTAGAGAGTTAGAAGAAAAGCATAAGTACACTCCATCAGGTTCGTTTTCATTAGTTTAGTCTCTCAGGTACGAAAACGGATAAAATAATAGAAGAGATAACTCTATTGACCATGTTTGATCAATGTATACCTTTTTTGTAGATAGTCCTCGCTCAATCTGTAATAGGTGTAAACTTATACTGAGTGCACGGTTGTTCATTTACTTTTACGAGTTCGAACAAGCAAGAACCCAACATTTTTTTTTGGTTTTGAAAAAGTTTGAAAAGGGCTTAAAAGAAGACTTCATGATTTTTCTCTTTTCATAATTTTTTAAAGAGCATAAAAAGCAATAAAATTATGGTAAAATGTCAAAAATGATTTATCTTGACTTTGTAAATGATCCTCCACATTCAAACCAATCGGTGGATGAAATCACATGTTGTTTCCTCCAAGTAGAAGATCACTCCCGAACTTAGCTTTCTGTCCATTTATTTTTTCATTTTAAGCTTGCATTTGGTTTCTTGGGACAATTTTTTGTCAAAAAGTGCGCCCTCAGCCTTGTGTGGGTTTTTCTCAATTGGGCCTGTGCAGGCCGATAAAATGTTCCATACAGAAATTCTCAACCTACGCGGAATTCTATTGAAAATTTCTGTGCATCTGTGCCCTATCAATAAGAGGTCGGTCGTGTAGGCACCATGGACTATTTTAAAAAGAAAATTTTGAACCTCAAAAAACATGAAATGATTTTTAAGAAAGGCTCTAACTACTTTAAAATCATCGTTTCAAGTCATTTTGCTTTCTAAAAAAAGGAATGTAGGGAGAGAGAGAACTAAGCCAATAATGTGGATGCTTTGGCAGATCTAGCCACTTTCTAGGGTCTCAGGAATTACGGCCTCTTGAAACACTGGCTAATCCTTGGGATGAAAGCCCAGGTAGATTTGATGACATGGTTGGTGAGGACCTGGAATGTCTAGGAACAATGTTTCGTGATTTTTGATTATCGCCTCACCGTTGATGCTGATGATATATATTTCCTAACTAGGTTATCTCATTGGGGACTTAATCTTTCACTTTTTGGATCGAGAGTGGGGGGGGACACTGCTAATGGATACTTTCAATGCTTTTGCAGGAGTGCACTGCCCAAAGATGGACAGATTGGCATTCAGTACATTGAACATTTACCCATGAGGACCATTTCTTTCACTGTTAGCAAACTGTGTGGTAATTCTACCCTCCATCTAGCCACCCAGGCACAAATGTAGATGACCGTGAAATTCTAGGAGTCCATAGTATACAACTGGTGCAAGGCAGTAGTTGTAAATATGAAGGGGCAGCTCACTATGTGCAAGAATGGTAAACTAAAAAATTTCGGTTATGGTGCCATTCTAGTTTCTTTTTTCCTAGAAAGGGTTCCTATTCTTCAACCACAACAAATTCAGGCAAATGAGGGGGGTTTGAGGGATCCACGCTTGACGAGGTGGGTTGCACTGTGGTACACCATGGTGATGACGGTCCTGTAGTGAGGTATACGACAAATGTTTTTGACTGGTTGAGTGAGCAGATTGTTCCAATTCAGGACCCCCCATATGTCAGGATAGATTATAGAGGTGACCCTAATATCCCACTTCCAACCGGGACTAAGTCGGGTGATCTAGGTAAGACTTTCTCATTTCTAGCATATTTTCAATTTTTTTAATTTTTACTTTTTTTTTGTCTTCAGAGGCTAATTGTTGGAAATGTATGTGCAGATGTGGGTCCAACTCGACCAGCTAGAACGAGACGATATGATAGATAAGATGAGAATCCTATAGTTGCTACAAAAACGAACCCAGAGGTGGATGACATCCTAACAGAGTTGGAGCATAACCTTGAGAGGCTGACTACCAACATCCCATAGACTAGAGTTGATGACATTCCATGAGCCTATAAGAGGCACGTAGTTGGGGTTCTTGTGCCTCTTGGAGTCAGTAATATTCAGAAAATAAGAGGCCACGAGGCCTTATGTCCTTGTATGACATATTTTGTAGACACACCAAAACTCTATTTTAATGAAAAATCTGCTACTTCTATCTATGTTTATCTTGATCAATGAATTAATGAATATTGTTTTTAATTTACAAATGCAGCAAATGTCTATTTAACACATGATTTTCCAATGCATCTGTCATGGTGTCTAAATATCTCAGAATGTGTTTATATTCAATATAATCAAATCATCTTTCCAAGAGATGGACTCATAAAAACATCCTTAACATAGATGGAATCCTAACTCAATAGACACCATTTAAATTTAATACTACAAGCTGTGAATCTAACCTAAAGATCAAACGTTGGATACCAAATGTAATAGAATCAACCAATAGCTCAATTAATGCACTATATTATGCCATATTGTTCATTGTTTCACTGAGACATATCCCATGAATAGAAAATAGCTCATTACTGGGTGGATAGGTAACACATGCTATAGAAGATAAATTCTGAATACTACAACTACCACCATCATTAAATCCAATGTAAGTCGGAGAAAACGGTAACATCTGCAAATCAAGTGTAAAAACGAGATAAGAAGAAGAAGTAGTAAAAAAACACTAATCTACCACACATACTTGAAAATGGTAAATAATGTACAAATATTCACCAAAAAGTTATGCAAATTATTTCTTTAGGTAAAGACCATTTCTAGGCTCTCCTAAAGGAACACCATACTAATCAATCAGCGCATAGGCACCTTTACCTAATACACGTTTTATGATGTAAGGGCCATGCCACATGGGCTCGAATTTTCTTACACCTAGCTTGTCATGAGCTTGATCATATACCAAGACTAGGTCACCTTCTGAATATGTATGAGGATTAACATTTTGATCATATTGGGCTTTGACATGTTTTTTGTGAGCTTCACTAGCCAATATGGCATTATGACGATTTTAATCTAGATGGCCTAAGTGTACAAAGAATTCCTCGTCTATAGAGGTAGTAGGTAATAATTCGATATCTAATTTAAGAGATGGAATTTCACATTCAATAGGTAATACATCTTCCAAACCATAAAAGAGTAGAAAAGGGGTAAAACTGGTTGAAGTTGTTACAGTAGTGTGGTAAGCTCACAATGCTAAAAAGAGCATAGAGTGTCAGTTTCCTTTGTGGATACCAACTATCCATTTAATTATATTGGTTAAAACTTTATTGACAACTTCGACCAGACCATTAGCTTGTGGATAATATGGAGTAGAGTTATCATGGTGGAGGCCAAGTTGCGTAGGCAATTTGACCATCATAAAGTTCCGAAAATGACTACCATGGTCTGTGACAACAACTTGTGGGACACCAAACCGAGCAATCACATGATTGAAAATGAAAATAGCTACATTTTTGCCATCATCTCTATATATAGGCATCGCCTCGGTCCATTTTGTAAAGCCATAAACTGCAAGGATGATATATCCATGCCCCCGGGAAGAGTGAGGGTTACAAGTGATGAAGTCAATGCTCCATTTAGCAAAAGGACCGACAGCTACAATTAGGTGAAGAGGAGCGGGAGGTGATCGCATTTTACGATCATAAATTTTGCAATTATGGCATTTTCAGACTGTAGTGATGCAACCTTTAAACATTGACGGCCATAAATAGCCATCAAGTAATATCTTTTGGGTAGTAGTATATTCATACATGTGGTTGCCACATGCTCCAGAGTGGTAGTCATTTGATTTTTTTTTCAGATTATTCAAGAGTTAAAAAACATCAGAATATAGAATCGGCACCATGACAATAAAGAGTGTCACCAATAATGATTTATTGTGGGGATTGGTATCAGATTTGTCAACAATTAGTTTTGGATAATTCAGGCCTAAAATTTTGTGTTTGAAGATATGTAATGATGTCTCCACACCATAGGTCAAACACACTAATAAGAAAGAGAGATTCATCAATAAAAGAATATTCTGCTACAATTTCTATATCAGTGTGGGGGAAGTCACAAATTTTTGGCAAAAACCAAGGATTTATTTGATTTGGATTTTTCAAATTCCATATCAAACTCTTGTAAAATGACTATCCACTTCAACTATTTCCCCCCTATAAATTGCTTCATGAGAATATACATCATAGGGTTGCAATCTGAAATGAAATTTGTTTTTCAGAGAAGTATATAGTGATAGAATCATTGAATAGCTTGCACAAATACCAAGGCTAGCTTCTCCACATGTGCATATTTAATGTCAATTTTAGAGAGACTCATACTCAAATAATAGATCACATGTTCACTCTCAAAATCATCCTCCTATACTAACACCATGCCTATGGTGGCATCAGATGTAGCTAGGTACAAAAAGTAGTTTGGATGATAATCAAGTTGATGCAGTAAAGGTGCATTAGTCAGCACATTCTTTAATGCATCAAAAGATTTATTAGCAAGCTCATCCCAAAAAATGGAATACCCTTTTTCAAAAGCTGAGTAAAACCCTGTGTTAGTTTAGAATAATTGTGGATGAATCTACGCAAAACAATTCTTTCCCTTGCAAACTTTGGATTTGACTCAAGCTAGAAGGAGTAGGAAAATTCGAAATTGCCTCTACTTTGAGAGGATCAACACGAATGCCTTCCTTTGAAATGATGAATCCTAGAAGGCAACTAGATTACACACAAAAAACACATTTGTGTGGATTCAAGTGAATATTGTAATGCCTACACCTAATGAAAATTGCTTTTAAGTGTATTGGGTGATCCTTTCATTTCATGGAATGAACTGGGAGGTCATCTAAATAAGGCTGAACAATATGCTTGATATTGTGGAATGGGTAAGACATTTCTCATTGAAAAGTTTTGCCAACATTTTTGAGGCCAAATGGGAGTTTGGGATAAGGAAAATCCCCCCATTGGCATATAAATGCGGTTTTATATTAATCAACAGGGAGTATGTTTATCTGATTGTGGCTAAAAAATCCATCCATAAAGGAAACAATTTCATTTCTGGCATAGTCGTCAACAATTTGGTCGATATACAGAATTGGATAATTGTCCTTGGGACAGCTTTATTGATATCTTGGTAATCAACACACACTCGAATGGTTCCTCTATTTTTATTAATGGGCACAATATTTGATACCCAATTGGTTACAGGAATAGGGTAAATGAATCTTGCTTTTAGCAATTTCTCAACCTTAGTTTTGATAGAAATAGATTTTTGTGGATGTATAGGATGTAATAGTTGCCTAACTGGCTTAGCATCTTGATAGGTTTTTATTTCATGTACAACAATTCTAGGGTCGATTCCTAACATTTCTTCATAGGACCAGACAAAAATGTCACATAATTATTGAAATATGGCTTTGTAAGTTGAAATCTCTTCTAACGAACAAGAGGCTCCTATATGAATATTTCCAATTATTTTAGGTTTTACTGAGATATAAATAGGTACTGTTGCCGATATATTCCCTAAATTATGTTCAGAACTGGAAGAAAGGGTAGATATTGGATTTTGAGGATTGTTAAGGGTATCAGATGAAAATAATGATGAAAATTTATTCTCAATTTGATTAAAAGATGGGAAGAAATTTGAACGATGATGAGTATTGTTCCATGGAATTTCATCCAAGGTCATAACCTCCATAATCCATTCATCAGTTAAGAAATATTTGTTAAAAGGATCAAGCATATAGGTTGGTTCCAAGCGTGACAAATGAAAATATTTATCAATGATCATATTCATTTGATCATCATCAGATGTTGATGAACTTGAAAAAGACTGAATGGCCTCATAGGCTAATTCAAAAGGTCTATGAGGCATTTCATCACCATATAAGATCATTTCTGATTCTGATGGTACTTTCCATGGATCTCCCAATTCGAAAATACTTGATGTAATCGTGTTGATCAATACTTCATTCCAAAGAAGAACGATTGCAGGGAATGTGAAAGTTCCCATCAAAGATGGGTCTTTGAACAAGCCAACTCCAACTTCTTCATATGGAGTGGTTGATTTTCCAACAAATATGATACTACCGATATAATTAAGGCGAAAGGTATAGTAGGATAATTGATATGCTTCCACAATTCTTCCTTTGTGAAGAAACATAATCATCCTAAAATATGACGAGACTACTGCTTCCAGGGCATAAATTGATCTCTGGCCAAGAAAAAGGTTGTAATCAAGTTGAGCATCAACAACCTCGACGTCTATTGCAATTGTTTCTCCTTCTAAATTGATTGGAAAATCATTTAAAAGTCCATAGGGATGAAAACCTCTTCCATCGAAGGCTTTCAAAGTCATGGGATATTGATTGATTGTTGGAGAACCTAAAGCTTTCCAACAGGCAACAGACATAATGCATTTTGACGCTCCTTCATAAATCGTTGTTCGAAAAACTCATCGAGTATTGCCGTGAACTCGTATCTGAAAATGTAGTTGGTGTGGGAGATGTGGGACATGATTCTTGAGATAAAAAATAAATAAATGAGAGTCTTGAGGATCTACAACTCCTATCACTGATAATAATAATTTTCTTTGCATTGGAAAACTTTGCAGCACTTCAAGGGCAGACATGGCCAAAGGTGACATAGCCAGATCTTCAACAATGTTATAATTTTGGGCAGGCCTCATGTGAGGATTCAAGGTTGATGTACGAAGCATATCCTTATAAGGCAGACGAATTACCATAATAGGATTTGGTTTTTCAATGTGTAATGGTTTAGAAAAAGGAGGAGTAGACACAAAAGTTTGACCAGATGAACTAGAGTCATCTCCATTTTCAACAAGACTCTTTGATGTGTAATCTTTGGATCTCGTTGCTACCATAACTCTGGAAGACATCATCTTGATATCTACTGATGGGGATGAGGAGGATTGGTAATGAGAGACCATTTTAATGTCTTGGGGAAATGGATCCTTCAAAACAGTGAGTGTGGGCGAACTTTTGATGAATTTGGAAACTTCAGCCCGATGAGAACACTCCTTAGTATAAAGATCTTCCTCACAAATAAAGAAAGGATATCAATGTTTCCTCTTTTCGTCAGATGGTTCATTCTTGACTGATTTTTGCTTAGAGCAGTTGTCTTTTTTAGTTTTTCCTTTCCCCTTTATCTTATTTCTGGATGATTTACCTTTGCCAGTAAATGAATCTATGATGTTACTTTTGGAAGTAATTTCGGGAGAAGGATCTTTGTCAAGTGAATTATATAGAGCCGAAACTTGAACATTCTTAGAATTTTTCTTTTTGTTCTTAGTCATCTAGCTCACAAAACCAATCATGCCATCTGCGGCATGTGATCCTGGAAGACATGGATTATTTGGAGTAGATTGGGGTAAATCTAGGATCTTTTCATACAAACTACTAGACTGAGTTTAAACAAGATCAAGATATTGAACATGAGAAATTACCTGCTCTTCAGTTAAAACACCGCCTTTGGCCACATTATAAACCATTCCACCAGAATCTAGTCTGGAATATAAACTTTGACTAGGCGATGTCTTCGTCTCCATTCGTGAATGTGATCTGACATATGTGTAGACGTGGAATGCTTTAAAGAAGTCAAAAGTTCAGTTCCATTGTCATACCGAATGGTTAACTGAAAATGGGTCAAAAAGGTTGTAGCAAGGGCATTGAACATGTTGAAAGAAGCATGTGGTAATTCCACATACCCTTTGGTTGTCGAACCAATTAGGGTTTGTTGAAAAAGTCTTAATCTAATATAATCATTATTTAATGAATTGGGCGCGCACCAAAGATGGTAGGTCATGACATGCTTGGATGGATCTTCACTTGAATTACCTTCAAACTTAGGAATGTCACTATGAAACTTAGTAGGATGGCTGACCAATAGAGTAAATAAATAAGTGGATCATTAGTTAACTGAGAGAGGTCTGGAAAATCCAAAGTTACAATGAAAGGTAACTAGTGATTAGGGTCCTGCAATGGATATTGATAGCCCTGAGGGGTGAGTCCCATACTAGGGGGAGGATATTAAGGATATCCTGGGATAGCCTGAGCATTTGGGATCTACATACCTCTTGGGTATCCAGGATGAGCCATACCTTATTGCAGTTGAATAGGTTGTCAAAACATATGACCTGGGTATGGTTGATCCTAGAATGAAAGATTCTGACCCATTTACCTTTGAACAAATTGTCCTTGAAAGGGTTGCCTTTGCAAGGGTTGACCTTGGAGAAATTGAGTTTGGAAAGGTGTAGCTTCAAAAAGATGACTCTGGGGTATACCTTGGAAATATATCCCTTGAAAAGGTACTTTAGTCTATGGAACACTAGGCTGAACAACAAGTATTTGAGGTGTTAAGGGATTGAACACAAGATGCCTGAGGTAAAGGCTGAATAAGAGGTTGTATAGTAACCCATGACGTAAGTGAGACAATTATTTGTGGTACTCCTCGAATTGGCATTCTAGGTGAACTTGAACCTGGGTTATGAATAAGCATTGTCATAGAAGATGACCCTACAGTTTGATGGGTACTTTGGGTGGGATTCTCAAGCGATTACTGGGAAGGTGTCAATGAGGTAGCCTCGATAGTTGGTTGAATTTGAGAAGACATGCCTTCAAAAGGAAGTTTTTGCATAGGTTGTTCACGAGGTTGGCTAGGTTGATACAAAGGCACTTGAGAAGCAACAAGAATTGAGTGTTGAAAAGGGTTCCAGATTGTATTCAATAAAGGGTAAGGCATTCCATAAGGGGATTGAGGCAAAATAGACTGACCAAAACCATATTGGGGAATTTTAGCATAGTTAAAGTAGTTTCTGGTGGGGGGTTGCCCCTGAGGCTGATAATAACCACCTACTGGGTTGGCTTGTGGATTACCAACATTACCAGAAATCATATTAATGGCTTATTCAGATGCCAAACCTTCATTGCTAGGGTTAATTACATCAAATGAGATGTTTGAATATGGGTTTGAGGAAGAAGCTCCTGAATAAGCTCCTATGAGAGAGTGATATCCAGGTGGTAAAAGACCATCATACAATGTGGATTCTAGAGAAGTGGAATACATGGATGTATATATCACGACACTTCTAGGAATCATCGTGGACCAGTCAAAACTTGGTAAGGTAGAACAAGGAGTCCTATAATGCGGAATCCCTTCCCCTAAAAAAGTTGAAGGGTGTAAAATACCAAGGGTCGGGGTGAATGGAACGAAACAAAAGTTTTGAGATATCCACAGGTTCACTGGTAGAAGCCAGAGGTTCTTCCTCTTCATTTGAAACAAGTTCAACAATGGAAATAAGACCAAGAGGAAGACTATCAACAATGATAAGTTTCACACATGGTGAATGTAGAGGATCGAGAATATGTGTTGTAGCAGGTGTATGAATTTTAGGCTTAGAAATATCAAACTCAGGTTCGTCAATATCTAATTCAGAAACGAGATTTCTATTAGAAGATTCTCTAGTATGCGATTCAGTTGGAATGATTTCAGTAATTTGTAAATCGGTTGCTACTAAGTGTGATGTTAAATTATGATTTTGATCAAATTCAGTTTATGTTACTTCAATGCCTAAAATAGTGGATGTTATAGCTTGATTAACTTTAGTTCCTCTTACTTTAGTTTCTGTTGCAGTTCTAGTTTCAGATGATTTAGATTTTTCTGCTTTAATCCTCTCTAACTGAATCGGTATATACTCAGGGGGATCCCCGAGTATCCTACATGATGGTCTTGGAAGTTCCACCACAATGAAAAATATTTAAATTATTAATCACAAAATAACTAAATTACACCTGAAGTATCTAAAAAGTTAAAAAAAAACAACACAGAAAGTAACACACGCTAAAAAATCTAGCAGTTCAAACCACACAAACTTACTCTTCACAGAGATCAATATATACTAGTTGTTGATGAAATCCAACATCGAAGAGATCAAGGTGAAACGTTTTATAGAAAATGAGTATTTCTAACAGTTACCCTGATAACCTGCTTAATGAAATAGTCTGGTTCAGGGAAGTCTACTATAAACCATCTCGAGCAAAGATTACCCTCCAGAGAGTCCAAGTGAGTCTAGCCAACATCTGTTCTAGGTTTAGCAGGATCTTCCCTCTGTCGATGAAAAATTCTAATTAGAGAAAAGAAAGAGTTTTCTTTGATTTTTGAGAAATAAAATGCAATGACTCAGAACTTGTCAACTTTCCTCAAAACAACTAATTTCACTATTTTGTAATGAAAAATGTAGCCAACAAACCAATTTCCAGATTTCCCTAATTATCAAAATAAACTAACAAACTATTTTTTTCTAATCACTTGAAACTTTCAAGAACATAGAAATCAATCAAGAAGATGGAGAAAATTCATATTCTCCTATGAATGCTTTGATTCAATGGTAACAACAATGCAATCGTGAAATATTTTCCAAGATGAAAGAAATAACTTCTTTAATCAGGCAAAAATAACTATGATTTTTCCATAAAAGCACAAGGTCTTCAGAAACCCTAACTTGTAATGCAAAGCGATTTTGACTACAAATAAGCAATTTTTGAAGCTTAACTAGTGTATTTGACAGAACAAAGTAAGAATATCAATGATAATAATACATTCAAACTTTTTTGTTCAATCAACAAACAGTCAAAACCCTAAGGTATTCTTCCAAAAATACCTAATTTTCAGAAAATCCTTAACAAAGCAATCAACTGAGTTTAGAGAAGACAACATATATTCTAAACAAACAAAACGACACTATCAAAAAGAAAAATTCAGGTCTGGGTTGAAGCTATAATGAAATATTCAAACATTTTCAAGGCCTGCACTGGTCTTGAGTAGGCACTAGTGTGGATGCACTTAGTTGGTATGGAAAAAAGGGCACAGATCTGCACTTTGTGTACAAATAGAAATGATGCAGGGAATAAAAATTAAAGAAAAAATAAAAAACTTGAAAATGAACCAATCAAATCTAAAAGGTCGTTAATTTATGAAGACATAGGGCTGGATAAATTAGAAAATCAGAAAGGAAGGCTAAGGAAAAGAATGAGAACAAAGACATTCCCAAGTATGGTCGCCAGTTTGTTACACCGAAGAAGCCCTCTTGTGGACAAGATTGATCTCGCTAGATCCTAAATTGAAACTAGAAGCAATCATGAGAAATGAACTGAATCTTTCCCTAAGTTGAACTTAATCGAATTAGAAGCAGTCTAACTGATAGATAGACCTCTTACTAGTTTCACAAAATGCCTGATGAAGATCCCTGGTTGTGAATTAATGTAGCTCTTCAATGCTTAGTATAACCTCCAAACATAAACCATAAAAAGGATTAAAAGCACATGTGATATAGTAATTCAAACAACTTAGCCTAATGATCAAGGAAATTAGGGATTGAACTTGCCTTAATGAGCATAATACCCAAGTGCAAACTATTCATCATTCATAAAAGACAAAAATCAATGGGACAAATTGCTCATTTATATTAATTAGAAGATAAGAGGAGCCTTACAACCTTCACCTTGATGTCGTGAGGTCCCTCCCAAAGGCCTTCAATCTCCTCCTTAGATAACAGGCTCTCCAACCTCAAATTAGCAACATAAGTTTCTATTCTCTAAAGTATGACCTCCGTGATCCCTCAACCCTTTAGTCCTTTGATAGATAAAAGAGGGGGAAGTTTCAGATCCCTAAGAAAAGGACGAACCTCCTTTAGTAAAGGATTAGGTTACCATGAGAAAAGGGACGAAGATGCATCTTATTAAGTTTAGAATTTTAATAGTCATCACCTGGAGGCTTTCAGTTGGGAAATATTCGACCAAATAGGTTTCTAGAATGTACTTTTTATTTTTACTTTCTAGACTTCAACTGTGCAAGTTTATAGTTATCGATAGAGCACATCTATTCATTTTTCTTAGAGTCAATTTTGGTGCATGTGTGGGAAACACTAGAGAAATTGGCGAAGATGGAACTTAACAAGGTGTGAGAGCTATTTGACCCAAATTTCTCATGGACTTTAACATATTTTGAGTTGTTGGACTTCTAAGGGAGATAGTTTCAACATGTTCATAGATGGTAATAATATCCATAAACTGATCAAGTTTCATCGTGAAAAATTGACATGTAACACTTTGTGCTACAGTACTTTACTAGTTTTGCATTGGCCGATCTAGTCAAATAATCAGTTGTTGTAATTATGTACCTCGTACTAGTCCTCTTGCCAAGTGGGTTGATGCTTCCAACAAAATTAATAGCCCATTTATCAAAGGCCTGTAATGTAACTTGTGGTACCAATGGCATCTCATCTCTTCTTGAAGTTTTTCTTGTTCTTTAAAACATATGACATGCTCTGGAGTATTCCTTTGCATATTTATGTAGTTTAGGCCACTAGAATCCTTCTCTTGAAATCTTCTTCGTGGTATATTTTCCTACATAGTGTCCACCAGTTGTGCCAACATGAACTTCTACTAGAATCATATATATTTCATGTTCAAGGACATATTTGTGTAGTATCTCATCTAGTCCCATCTTATATAAGTGTCTTACTATTAATGAAAAAATAACTACCTTAACCACTAATTCTTTCTTTTGCTACATAGTATACTCTGAAGGAGCCATCCCTGTGGTCAAAAAATGAATGATATCTACAAAATGGTCATCTACAACTTTGATTGCAAATAATTGCACATCAAGGAGATTATCCTCTATGCTGGTTGGTTCTTACCCTATTTCCAATCTCGATAGATGATTAGGTCCTGCATTCAATCTTCTTGGTTTAACAATTATTTCAAAGTCATATTCCTAGAGTCTACAAATGTTTCCTCTTAAGACAAGCTTATTAACCAAATACTTTAGTATAGAATGATCTATAAACATTTTAAAGTGTGATCCCAACAAATAGTGTCTAAATTTCTACAAAGCATACACCATGGCCAATCCTTCCCTTTCTGTAGTGGTGCAATTCTGTTCTTCTTTATATAACTTTCTACTTGCAAAATCTATAGGATGATCAATTTCTCTTGCACCAAGTTGTGCCAATACAACTCCCAAAGTTATATAAGAGGCATCCACATGGACATAGAATTCCTTATTCCAAGCAGGGAACATAATATAGGTGCAACTACCATTTTTTCTTTCAATATGTCGAGGCTCTTCTTGTAAGAGCCATATCCTAGGGTCTTCTAACAGATCTATTTCTCTAGAATTTAAATGCAACCAAAGGCAATAATTTACTTTCCTATAAGACTTTTAAACAATGAAAATTTTACCATTTACATCCTAATCCTTATAACTTATAGTGAACAATCTATAGAGGAATACCTGTACCGGTGGCTGGTGGAGATGTCTGTGAGCTGCTGCTCCTACTAAACACTCCTCCTAACTAACCCAACTGGATTTACCTCCCAGCCAACTAGGAAATAATTCCCATCCCAGGAAACATCCATGGGTTTCTTAGCCCTCTGAGCCCAAGTCCAACCATATGTAATGTGTGTGTCCAAGATGAATGATCCAGACCAAGATGAACAATATTTTCCTCCTCTCAACAACCCAAGAAACCTCCAAAGGTTCCTAATGTCCCCAAAAATCACAACTAATCCTAAAATCATAGCCAACCCGAAAATCATAAGCAAGACGCAACATCCCCCTTTCTCCCTTCTTCCTTCCCCTTTTATGCCTTTCCTCTCTTCTCCTCCTCAACCACCTCTCATTAATGTCATTAACTTCCCTTTCATCCTTATAGTTGACTTCTCTTCTCCCAAGTATATCTAAGAGTACATTTCGAAATGTGATATGAATATAAAATTAGGTAATTAATGGGATAGTACATTTGGGAATGTTAGGAGAGGACCATATCTTCTCCCAAGTAAATGTGAGAGTACATTGGGGAATGTGAGATGAATATATATATGGATAATTAGTTGGAGAGAACCATGTCTTCTTCCAAGCAAATTTCAGGGTACATTGGAGAATGTGAGATGAATATATATATATTATTTGAAATAATGGAAGGAGATCATATCCTACCTAAGATTAAATTTGATAAGGCAAGTTGGGAATTTGAATAATAGAAATCATGAATTTAGACAACAATTTTATAGTTTCCCAAATGAAGGTATTCACCAATATTTCTCAATATTTTTAGGTAATGTAAACATTAATAAAATTGTAGGATAATAATTAAGTGGGGGCATTACATACACCCCTCCTTCAGAAAGATTTGTCCTGAAGGTAGAATGAAAAGATACAAGGAGTTAGAAAGCACAGCCACCAGAGAGAGTTATAGTAGTAAAATTTGATAAGTCAGACAATGACATTACTTCCCATCAAGAGTCTACAACTGATCTATATCCCCCTATTCATCCTGACCTACTTCCATTCCCACCCTATCCATCCTCTACTACTTTATCAGTGGCAACAGCCATACTAACCACTGATAAAACCAAGATGGTTGAAGCATCAATTGTATCAACCTAACTTCCCTAGCAGGCAACTGGCAATTGTCATCACATGTCTAGGGGAGCGTGTCCACCACTGCCCTCCAAAGATTCCTGGTTTTAGAGGATACACGATGGGAAATGCCTCCACCCCTCCTTCACAACTAGGGTCAATGCGCTAACAAAATCCACACTACAGAGTTGGTTGGACTTGTCATCGAATAATCTAGTTAGGTAGTCTTTACCACTTGTCATTTGCATTTTACTCATGTCATAAGAGTGCATATCAAATAGATACCAAATGTAATAGAACAATGTGCATTATACCTTCCCCATGAGATGTCTCAACCTTCCCTCATTGGAAGAGTAGCTCTCGGCTATCATATAGTTCTTTCCCCCTATGGGTTAGCTCTCATTCATACATTTATATAACAACAAGACATATAATCAACACACTATTAAGTCTAGTATCCATGTGCCAATTTTGTAGTTCATACTGAAAACAATCCTAATTTCACTAAGTCATCCATTAGATAAATCATATCCACTTAAGCCATACATGAAACAACAATAGCTCTAATAAGTCATGTACTAGATAAATCATCACCAAGTAAGTCATACATCAAATATTTCAATCATCAAAATCCAACCTAAGTAGTGTCACATGTTCAGCCAAATGCATCAATATTACACAATGTTCATAAATAAATAACATGGAACTGCAAAATAAAACCTTAACATAGGTAGCTATCTATGTCAACATGGGCATCATAAATGCTCATGTGACATCCTTGTGGAACTCCTCAAATCAATTAGAGTTGAAACAGATTCAACTGTCTATCATGGAAAATAGCATTTGAACCTAGATATGCTATAAGGTGGTATCAAAACCAAAATAATGGCAAGCAATAGATTAGTGCACTATCAATTCCACTAGAAGGTGCTAGTATAAGTTTCATGCATATAGTTTCTTTAGAACCTTAGTGAATATAAAAGTCCCACTCTTCCAATTTGATGGTTTTTCATCTTCCAAACCAATTATTTAATATTGAAAGTAAAAGACTCAAAACTTCAGAACTCTTTCCAGCATGATTTCCATATTTTATTTTTTTGTAAATTGAGATAAATGTCCACTAAATTTCAAAGGTTCAAATTTATTATATATTTAATCATTGTTTACTAGTACTAGAACAATTTCATCATATATAATGCAGCTCACAATATGACCAGACAAATGAGAAATAATTAAACGAATGGAATAATTTCCTTTCCCTGCTGCTATTAGTATTTCCCTTCTAAATGGCACTGCATTTTTAAAGATGCCTAGTCCTTTCACAAGTGGCTAGTGACCACAAAAGTTGCGAAGAAAGCTAAGGGTCCTTTTATCCAAAACTAGAGACACATTATTTTTCACGACATCTTATTCAACGCTAGAATAAGGGTAAAAGTGTATTCTAATATTTTCATTGGTCTTTCATTAACTAAATTATCTTCCATTCTAAAATCCCAATTTCTCTAAGAATTGATATTCTCATTTAATTTAAGATCATTAAAACAATTATCACAATAAGCCTTATACAAGTCCATGGTATTCAATCTATGTTTTTACTAGAAGATTCCACCACCCATAGAATAATCATTAATGTGACATATAGGGTATTTCAACACATCCTAATCTGAATTCTCACGCTTCATAGTCGTTTACTTCAAATTCGAGATATGTTATTATGACTTCCTCTATGAAGAATGACAAATATACTATCTGAAAGATAATCCTACTATCTAAATGGAAAATCTACTATATCTTAAATAAGAATAATGATAATATACTACTGTCAGAATAAAAAGCCACCATCATATGTCAAATAGAACTGACTACATTCTTTAGATTGGGACACATTTTGGGTATAACTTATTGGCTCACAAACTGCAAATTGCAAATGTAAAATATAGTTCACCTCATTCTTCAATCATAATTCTGAGACCATTACAGAGTTTGTTAAAAATATTCAAGTGGCACATGCTTCGGCCAAATTTAATCATTGTGATGTGGCAGACTTAACTATAGAATTAACGAACTTGGGTTGCATGTCCAAGCAATGGAAGATTGTTGATCTCATTACCACATTATAAAGATGGGATATTCATACATTGTCATTTGCAATAGCATGGTTATCGTCTTATTCACTTGGATTTGGAAAATGTTGGTATCTTAACCTCTTCTTTGTACATCTTGAAGAGATCCGCATATTCATAAAAATATGGAAGGTTATCTTGTTGGAAGTACTAGAGTATATAATGGCGGTGCCTTCCTTTACTTCGGATTAAGTAATTGAAGTTGTTTCTTTCATTTTCACCTTATTTGGGATCATTGAGACAATCCTACCAATCATGCATTTCAAAACAACAAAATGTATTAGTATTGTTATTCAATGAAATAATTAAGAGGTTGTTATTGTTATTCATTGTGTGAGACATAGAATTCAAAGTTGTGTAACCCCATTGAACAAGAGGTAGAATTAAGTGGCCTAGAGTACATTAACAAAGGTGCCATAGTATCTCTTTATGTGCTATCCAATTTAAGGATACACTCGAAAAAATAAGAACAAAAAAAGTATAAATTCAAAAGCAAGCACAAGCTTGGCCTAATTATCTCTAACTCTACCAAGTTTGATGGCTTAATGAAAATACCTAGAAACCTGAGATCAAAAGTACATATCCTAAGACTATAAAAGTTCAAGGTTGAGTTAAAAATGCTTATAAATCAATATGGAGGGGAAGTGTAATATTTGTCAAAGTTTTCTTGGACCAGATAATTATAGTTTTTTCAAACAGAATGGTATAACTAGTTTCAGGGCCTTGCCTCAATCAACTAATTTTTGCAAAATTTGTACCAAAATCAATATAAATAATTTAGTTTTTAAATACCAAAAAAATTGAATTATGTGGATGTGTAATATGCCAATTACAATTACATATATAAACATCGATAGATTAAGGAACTAGAAAATTTATACAAAATTAAAAAAAAATTGTGCAGTAATCAAATAAACCTCTCCAAGAATGTCGGAAGTTGGAATCTATTGTTTGTGTGCAAGCAGTTGGCGTCATTGACAAAAAATAATTATTACTTCTACATGTTCTAAGAGATGCCACATTCCAATTTATTATGCTTATCTTAAAAAAAAAAAAAAAACAGTGAAAAAGAAAAGAGAAAGGAAAACAAAATTTGATGATTGGTGTGCTAGCAATTTTGTTTAAATTTAGAATAAATGATGAGGTCATTGATATAAAAAGAACAAGCTACATCAATCTTACAAGGTACCCCTCGCTTGGACGCCTGAGCTTTTATTGCCTCATACAATAAGCCAACAACTCTTAAGCATTCATGACTCGTATTCTAATTAGGCCTTGACAATGCGATATCTTGCATATGTGACACGTTGTCGAAAGATGGCATGAATTCTATGCCAGTAAAGCGTATGCATACAAAAGGGAGCCCATTGCAACTAATCAAGATTTAATATTCACTACTTCAAAAATATAGAGCACAGACTCAAGAAAGAAAAAAAATGACCTATAACTGTTAAGGTATTCACAAGTCATTGGTTATGAGCAATATGCTGGTATATATGGTTTGAAAATGGAACACTTGCACAAAAAAAAACAAAGATTAAAGATTCAAAGGATGGAATAGAAATCCTCATCCTGGATAAGCATTATTCCCACAAGCATCGTATATTTCCTTGATTGTTTGAAACTAACAAACCCCACATTATTGTAGATAATCATGGAAGCACAATGCAGCTAATCAATATGTAATGTTTATTACTAATAGAATGAGGAACAAAGGAACAAGTCAGAAGAGAGAACTAGTATAATTTGGTATTTACTTATAACTATTGACTTAATCTAGGGAAATTGACTATGAGCACTATCATGGTATATATTGCTTGTAAAATAACTCCTACGCAACTAAGCAAATAGGATCAAAGATTCAAGAACAAAATAACAATCCTCATCACTGATTGGCATTATTCCTACAAACACTGTATTTTACCTTAATTATTTGAAAATAACAAACCTTGCACTTCTAGTAATAAATAAGACCCTGACTTAAGTAGTGGATGTGATGCACAGGTGCCTTATGAGTTATTTCAATACTTTTGTTCATGCTGGATCCTATGATCTGTAAGATTGTTGGCTCCATGATAATTCCTCTAGGAAAAGGGGCATTAATATAGTCCTAAAGTTATTTGTAAGACACATGCGAATGAATTTCTGCATAGAAACTAAGAATTACTTCCCATGGAGTGCATTCCATTGATAAAACAACAAAATCATAAAATAACAGTTAAAATTTCACAGTGAAATTGCGATAACTTGAAGTATATTACTGATAGTGTTTGTCTTAACAAACTCAACATTTACAAATATTTCAGCATAATTGCCTTCCGCAATATATTGATATGTTTGGTAAGCATCAATAGACTTGCAATCTAATTGTTGAATGCCTAAATCCTATTAGAGAAAACTTGTCCCAGTTGCTTTGCATCCTACTAAGTTTCTAGAAGAAGAGGTTACAAAGTTTAGTTGAAAAAAAAATGATGCAATCTAGATGCTAACTCCTATTGCAGAAACTTGCACAAGTTGTCATGGATCCTTAGTAAATACTAGCATATGGTAGTAGATACTCTAGCTAAAAATGCACTAAACCCTTTAATAGTCTATGTTGGCCTCAAATTTGGAAATTTTCCACTAAGATCTTATGAGGTGAAGAGATGTCATCTTTTATGTGTACTCAAAATAGTAAACAGATTAACAGTTCTTCAAGTTGTATTATGTTTTATGGGTTCTCTCATGGCCTCATGCTCATGTCAAATCCTCAGCCTGGAGGATATTCCTTAGGTGGAGTCTATGAAGTGTCCAATCCCCATGTCATGGACAAAATAAGCTTTGATTGTATCTTCTTTTTAGAGTTTATTTGGCTTTTTCTGCTTTCTAGGAATCAAGGATGGAGACTGGGTTGGAACTTCCTCAAAATCATTAAAGTTCTGCTAAGGACTTGACTGTTTTAGCCATGAACATGGTCTTATGCTGAAATTCTTATAACTCTTAATGCTTTCCAGGAAAAATGAAAATCTAGAATAGTGCCAGGTTTCAACACCAGAAGAGTCTGGCTGCAAAATAAACCATGCTCCAGGATTAGATCAAGAAACACAAACAGAACCTGTTGAAGGCACAAAGGGGGTTACCATAGATGTAACAGCTATAGCAGGTCCAGAAAGATCATGAATCATAACCAACCATCCTTTCCACTCCCTTCTTTCACTATCCTTATCACCGTTTTGAGAGATACACCAACCATTGGTAGTACTATCAAGTTGAGAGAAATGTGAACGACATCCTTTGTCTCAGTTGAATTTACAACTAAAAATCGGTTGCCTCACATTGCCTTGTAGTTGTACAATCTGGGGGCTAGATCTAGTTTCATCTTCAAACTAAAAGATGTATAGGGGATCAGGCTCAATCCTAATTCTCACATGGAGCTATGCCCCGAGGCCTCCACTCCTTGCCTTGCTTTTACCTGCTAGTCCATCCATTGTAAAGCTGCACTATATTTCCCTCTCCCCATTCTGGTCCTACCTACAATCTGAAGGTACCAATCTACTTAATACTACTACTCCCTACATGACATCCATGCTTTCCTCTAAAGACAGCTAATTCCAAATATGCTTGGGATGATTGGAAACAAGTGATAGTTGACAACTTGCACAAATCAACTTCTTGTAAATAGAATCTTGAAGCAATACTGTGAAGATCGGGGCCACTGGCAGAAGGTGTAACTAAGGGAACTCATGTTGTTTGTGCAGGAAATCCTTTAAGTCGAACTTCAGAGAGACAAGGAGAGGGCAACGCTTCCACACCGCTCCTAGTGTCTGTTGATGCAACTGGTATTCTTAATCCAAGTGCTGCCACTGATACTCTTACAAAAGCTCTAGGATCCATCAAGTCTGAACAAATTTCTTTACAGAATAAAATCACACTTTATCATCCCATACACTTCAGGATTCAAGCAACTTATGGCCTCATTCAATCTTGGGATCGTTCGAGGACATAGGACCAATGTCATCCTCGTCTAATTTCTGTTGTATTTATCTTGTAGGGTGAAGAAATTACACTAATTCCACACCCTAAACCTACGAATACAGACACTTAGTCCTTAATTGGACAATTTTTTTGCGATTATCTTGTAAGAATCATCCATTAAATATTGATTAAGCAACAATTATGGGATTACGGGATTCTGAGAGACAAATTTCTTGAAATACAAAAACTTAACATGATACTGTAAACGGTGAAAAGCTCATGAAAAAAATGCAAAAGATTGGGAAAAGTAATTGGGAGAATGGAAATAAAAATTAAAAAATAAGGCTTCAACTACATGTGCTTAAATGGCACTCCTTTATACACCACTAACTAAATGTAAAACACTCACTGGCAGAAACAGAAAGGGTGCAATGCTTCGAAGTAGGGTTTAGTGAGCGTCAAATGGTCCAGTTTTGGGGAACCGCTGTGAAACGTGGATTCAAAATCTCCATCCCACCAGTCACACAAGATATAATAACCAGTCCCAAATTTGCCACATATTAAAGGAAAAGCAACAAGCCATCCTGCACGAAAAGCTTTAGACGTAACAAGACCTTCCAAAACTTTAAAAAGGAAAACCTCAGGCAAACCAAAATTGAAGAAATGGCTTACCGCTCTATCGACATCCTTCAAAGCCTGACTTTAAAATCTTTAATTCATGATCATGTAAGCCTTTAAAACCAAAACTAGTCGAATTGAAGGCAAATCTTTATTGAGGATCACTCCGAACTACAGTTTTAAAACAGTCTTCAACTGTACAATCAATAAATCTCTGAAGCCATGACCAAACCTATCCAAAAATTAAATAAAATGCACAACGCCAAGCCGATAAAGTCATCAAAAATTTCAAGAAAACAGACTCTAAAGCCGTGATATAGAAAGCTGCGATACAAACTATTTAACAAATGCAGAAAACCTCAAATATTCTATAACCCCAAAAAAACATTAAAGTAGCACCAAAACATAGAGGAAAAGAATAAAGAGAGCACAATTATTTTCGAAAATAAACAGACACAACACAAATCCCTAAAGTTGTAGTCAAATCAAGATAAATCATGCATTATAGAGAGGAAAACCAAAACAAATGCTATAGACCGTGGTTTCAATTGATTCCGAGCTCAAAATCCAGTGCAACATTCTGCCATTGAACATCAATATGATGGATGTACTCCTTACTCTGAAAATGATTGTATCTATGATCTACAAGAGCAAGATATCTTATTAGACACTTTTAACAGGAAGAATCATAATTCCAAGAATATGACATCGCTTCAAGATCCAGTGCCACTAGTTTATGCAAAGCAAATAGATGCTATCAGAGAAGGTCATTCACCATACCATTTGAGAGCTGGTTGCATACATGATGCCCGCAAATCATTCAATAGAATGCCTGAACGAGACGTGGTTTCATGGAATGTGATAATTAGTGGATATGCACAAAATGGAGGTTTCTATGAGAGATTAAAGCTCTTTCGCCAAATGCAATGTACAAAAGTCATGCTAAACGCAGTAACTGTAGTCAATATTTCTTCAGCGTGTTCAATTTTGGCAGCACTCAAATAGGGAAAGGAGGCTAACAAATATATAATTAGAAGCGGGTAATATATAAAAAATTCCATAGTGGAACAACCAACACTTGTCAATACAGAGATTGAGGATACAGGAAAAGCCCAGGAATAAAAAATAACAATACTGCTTAGATTGATGCCAGAGATGTAACTCAAGCTAAAGATGCATTTGATATTGGCGTTGGTGATAAATGTTAAAAGGAGTCTGTGCCGTTGAATCAAGTTATTCTAGATAATTATGAAAATGTAAAAGATGTATCCACAACAAATTTAGCAAGTACAACACAAGAAGATCTGCCACATCTGAGTCAGCTTGAAACTAAATAATTAAAGTCTTATGGGGAGCAGAAGTGCCCTGAAACAATAACAATGAGAGAAGAGGAGGAAGTCTCTAATCTGAAAGAGCCTGGATTTGAAGCTTTGAAAGGAATGAAAAAAACTTCTAATATAAGTATTGGTGATGCAGATCAAAAGAGCTTGTACATGCCAATAAAGTTACTGTAGATAATTCTCAGTGTGTAGAAAATGTAGCAACAAAACTTGTAGCGAGTAGAGTTTTAAAAGATCGGACACATCTAAATCAACCTGAAAAAGAACGAACAGAGTTGATTTGGGAGAAAAAGTAGCATGATGGAGCAGGAATGGAAGAAGAGGAGAGAGGTTCTTGTTAGTACCTTGAAGAGACACATAGCTGAATGGTAAAGTGTGGAGTTTGCAGCGAAGGGGTAATGGGTTCGAATTTCATCAGCTTTGAAGAGATGCCCAAGATTGCTTGTGGTGTTGATGGCAAGTCAAAGGTTAATGATAATAACGTATCTGCTTCTGATGGACAACTACCTTCTACTCAATTTGAAAATATGCAGTCTGAAAATGTTTTGCTGGCTAGTCTAGAATCAAATCCAAATGTCCCTCAATGAGGGATCACAAAGTGCAATGCTGAGCAATAGATAAACCGTTTGAGATGATTTGAGCAGTAGGGTTAGTCTTTCTGAGATTTTTTTTTTTAGAGAATGGTGATCCCATGAATATTATTATATATATATTTGTTCTTTTAAATTTATGGTCAATGATATTTAGTAATTCAATTTATTTTGGTTTTTCTTTTTTTTCTTTTATAA
>APFE031028677.1:0-23149 GCA_000404065.3 Pinus taeda | reverse complement strand
CTTATCTTTTGGTCTAGGAACCAACTCCCAAGTGTTGTTCTTTTCGATTTGTTCAAGTTCTTCATCCATTGCCTTGACCTAGTATTCATTTTTGCAAGGCTCTCTTACATTTTGTGGTTCAGTGGAGGAGAGTAATGCCAAATAGCTTGAAGCTTCTACAATTGTTCTTCTTGTTTGTATGCCAGCCTCCTTTGCCCCAAAATTTGTGATTCTGGATGATTCTTTTGAACATACCTAGAAGGAGTCTTTTATTCTATCCTTATCTGTTCCTCTGGATCCTCATGGGTTTCTTCTTCATCATGAATCTGATTTGATGTTGATGGATAGTCCTCATCATCTTCGAAATCTTCATAATTTACTTGCCTAGGAATGTTTCATTGTTCATCAATCACTGCATCAATGCTATCAATAATTCTTCCAAGTCTTTTATTGTAACACTTATATGCTTTACTGTAGGGAGAATAACCAAGGGGAATGCCTTCATCTGCTCTAGGTTCAAACTTTCCAAGATGTTCATCATTATTCTTAATATAGCATTTTCTTCCAAAAATTTTGAAATGTTTTATCGAAGGAGTCTCACCATACCAGAGCTCATGAGGAGTTTGAGTGTTGTTCATCCGGACATTTGTTTTGTTGAGAATAACAACTGTAGCATATGCAGCTTCACCCTAGAAGGTTGCGGGAGTTCCAGACTCATCAAGCATAGCACGACCCATCTGTTGAACCATTCTGTTCATCCTTTCCACTACTCCATTTTGCTGAGGAGTCCAGGCTGTAGAGAATTCCCTTCTTATTCCATGTTCTTCACAAAAATTGAAAAATTCATTTGAGGTAAACTCCCCACCTCTATCAGACCTGAGGCATTTAATTTTGTGATCTGATTCATTTTCAGGCAAAGCTTTTGAAGGATTTGAATTTTTCGAAGGCTTCATCTTTGTGCTTCATAAGTCCTATCCAAACCATCCTTGAATAGTCATCGATGAATAATATAAAGTATTCTTCTCCCCGAGGCGACCTTTTCCTAAATGGACCACATACATCAGTATGGACAAGCTCAAGTGGCCTGCTTGCTGATCCTTCCTTTTCAGGGAAGTTAGTTCTGGTTTTCTTACCAAACTGACATGATTTGCATATAGTATTGTTTGGAATTTTGATGTGTGGAAGACCACGAACTGCCTAGTATTTGCATGCTTTCCTTATCTGTGAGAAACTTCGATGCCCCAACCTCTGGTGCCATAGACAGTGTTCATCATTCGTGCTCAAATAGCATTGTTGTTGTCCTTCTTCAAATATGTATAAATTATTTGGAGTTCTTATGCCTTTGATCACTGTTTTTCCTGTATCAAGATTACGAACACTACAACCATTTGATCGAAATATTACCTTAGTTCCTTGATCACACATCTAACTGACACTCAGTAGATTATGTTTCAAGCCATCAACATACAAAACATTTCCAGATTTGACTTTTTCTTTCAACTAAGCAGTGCCTTTTCCTTTTATGACTGCAAGGGTATCATTTCCAAAAGAAACTTTCTTTCCCTTTTCTAAAGCACTATATGATTGAAGTTTTTCTTTATCACCTGTCATATGCTTCGAACATCCACTGTCGATGTACCATTGATTTTCCTGTCCTTCTGCATATAAAGCTATCCCACATCTTTCTAGTTGCAGTTCCTTCATTCTCCATGTTCTGGCACTTGAGGTTTGTTCCTTCTGAGTTGTCTTCTGAAACCTACTCCTGCATTTAGAATCTTCATGACCGAAGTTATTACAAATAGAACATTCAATTTCATTTCCAAGGGCGGAAAAGTTGTTATAGGTCCTTTTCGTAATTCCAGTCATACTTCTTTGTTTTTGAGCTTCTCTAGTCATGATTATCTTATAGGCAACACATTGAGCTGCTTTGTGGCCAAAGTTGTGGCAAGAGAAACATTGGCCATTGAAGAAACTCCTGCGATTATCAACCCTGTGGACCAAATGATTGTAGTTTTCATTCATTCTTGAGGCAAATTGAGAATGATTTACCTGAGGTCTGTTGTAACTTCTGTTCATCCTTGAAGCAGATTGCCCCTGATTTACTTGGTGATCTATGTTCATTATTGAAGAAAGATGTCCCTGATTTACCTGGTGATCTCCATTAGGCATTTTCTTACTCCTCCTTGTTGCATCAAGATAACTTTTGGAGGTGTATGTTTTTTGTGCTTGAGTTGCTTCTTAATTATATCCCAAACCTGTCTTGATTAGAGGAGAGCACTGTACTTTGATAATCTCATCTAGTGTTTCAGATCCTTTAACAAATCTAAGTTTAAGAGCTTTAGTTTTCTCAATCTCTTTTCTAAGTCCCACAATTTCACATTCTAACTTTTCATGATGTTTTTCACTTTCAGCCAGTTGAAATTGCGAAGTATCAATAATCATATTTTTCTCTTCTAAGCAAATTTTGAGGTTAGAGATCTCTTCATAAAGGCCTTCTTCATCTATAGCATCCATAAAATCATCATCTTCAAAAGCCATTAAAATTTTATAGTTATTACCTCGTTCATCTTCATCACTATTTGAAATACCATCACTATCTTCATGAGTGTAATATCTTTTCTTATTTACATTCTGTTTCTTGTTCCGTTTAACATGTTCCTTACCCTTGTCAATCTTATCCTTATGAGGGCATTTGGTAGCATAGTGACCGACTCTTCCACAAGAAAAGCATTTGAAAGGTAACTTACCTTTGAATCTTCCAGTACCCCGTTGAAGGTTCTTGACAAATCTTGATTCTTCCTCTTCTTCTGACATGTGTCCTGACTCATAGTAATCTCCTTTGCCTAAAGCCTTGAAAGCAGCTTCTCTCCTGTCTAATGGTCCTTCTTTTCTCATTTCATAAGCAGTCAGAATTCCATGCAACTGTGACATGGTAAGATTTCGTAGATTCTCTTTTTCTTCTATTGCAGAAACTTTAGATTCAAACCTAGGGGACAAAGATCTTAGAACTTTTTCAACCACAACAGCCTCTTTTATTTCTTCACCCAAGTTTTTCATACAATAAAAAATCTCATCTACACGTAGGAAATAGTTAGCTACACTTTCATCATTGTACATCCTGAGATTTTCATACTGAATTCTGAGGGTTTGAAGTTTTGCATGTTTTACCTGCTCATCTCCTTCATAGCTCAGCACAATCTTGTCCCATATTTCTCTAGCAGTTTCATACTGCATAACCTTGATGAATTCTGATTGAGATAGACATCGTAATAAAGTGTTGGCAGCCTTTGCATTTGTTTCAAACTGCTTTTTCTCATTCGGATCTATAGGAGTTGTTGATGGAAAAGCGTATCCTGTATCTATGGTATCCCAGACTTCTGTACCAAGAGATTGAAGATAGGCAGTAACTCTTACCTTCCAATATACGAAGTTTGTCACATCAAAAATTGGTGGCCTGATGGATTCTTCTCTCTCGTAGTTGCTCATGATGATGGATCTTCTTTCAAGAGATCAAGCTTCTTCAGAAGGACCTGCTCTGATACCAATTGTTGGAAATAATACTGGGGGGGGGGGGGGGGTGAATCAACATTATCAAGTCAAATATTCCCTTTTTCAAATCCAGATTATATACGCTACTTATGTTAATTAAAACCGCATATATACACAACTATGCAGAAGGAAACCTGTGTATACAATGAAAACTTATAATTTACTTTATCTTACAGATGTTTATTAGTAATCTGAGTATCAGAATCAAATAACTAGTTACCAAAAATAGTAAAACAGAGCAGAAGACAATCACACACAAGAACACAAGATATAAGGTGGAAACCCAATGTGGGTGAAAACCACCTGCTACAATTCATCTCTATCTTCTTTTAATTAGAAACTTCTTTTTACAATGTATTGGTGCAGTCCCTTACCAGTACGCACGCTACAACCTGCAGAGAGCTACAACCCTCTCTCATCTTCCAGCTTCTCCTGGAAGGGAGCTACAACCCCCTTAGCTCTTGCACTAGCCAAGATACTAGTATGTAGGTGCTAGCCTACTGAAGGCTAAAACCTTCTCTTTCTTCCAGGGACCACGTTTCATAAATTTTCAGACTGGATCCATGAACATCAATCAATCATCAAAAATTTCTGCATCAAACAATCTCCTATTCACCAATTAGCACTGAATCAAGTAGACACTTCTCTGACAGCTGTACCCAAATCATAGTAACAGTAACTACACACCAAATTCTGAACCCAGAGCACTGCAGCAATAAACAGAAGCAGCTAGATCACAACTCAAAAGATATACGCTACTTTAATAATCTGAAACCTGTGTGCATACGCTTCTGTGTTTGGAACAAGCTGCGTATACGTTGTTTGCATTCACTGAACCAGCGTGTATACGCACCTTCGCTTCACTGAACCTGCGTACAGATCTATAAAGGCTAATTCATTCTTTCAAGTATTCAGACACTAATTAACCCAGATTATCAGATTTATAGATCAAGTATGCGCCACAGATCAAAATCATACAAAGATACTGTCATTTAAGCCTTAAGATTATGACCCATCAATAGAACTTATCCTTCTCTTTGCGCTAAGGTTCCTCCTTCACTCAGATCTAGATCTGCACCATAACCCAATCACTATATTCTAGATCTAGCCCTTTTCAGATATTCAATAATTCAGATGCACTTTTCCCAATGATCTTCTTCCTCTTTTATAGACTTTCCTTTCACAATACCACGGTCCAAAACCATAACAATTCAATACCATGAACCCAAAACTTGGGATCAACACTTATGACGAGATACCATGGTCCAAAACCATAGGTTCAAATACCAAGGACTAAATACCACAGACCAAAAATAAGTTCTCCCACATATACGCGCTTTGCCTTGCATGAAAGTGCGTGTATATGCATATGCGCCTTGGGAACGTCCAACCCGCGTGTATACGCGGCTTAGTCAAAGTGAACCTGCGTATATGTCTTTTTCTTCTTTTTGAGTGCCTGAAATGTGATCTGTCACCAATGTGAGTTGCCATCAAGGACAACACCAGTGCCATAGCATCAAACCTGCCAAACCTGTGCCAACACTTCTTTCATGTGTCTTGATGCTCCACTATCAATTATCCATGCATTGTCATCATTAAGAGAACCTGTAAGGGAAATCAAGAATCCTTGAATTTTTTACCTTGTTGAATAAGTAATTGATGACCTTATTGATCCAACTTCCAACAGTGTTTATAAACAATCTTATGTAGTTCATCAAAGAGGGAGAATTCATTCCAAAAAAGTGATCTTCAACTTTTCTTAACCTTAGCTATGATACCATGTTGGAAAATCAATGCAAATAGATCAGGGTTTGATTTTCCTTTCTTGATAATGATTTGTGAGTTATGGTTGCTTATTTTCATTCTTTATTATCTTATCTTTCATCAAGAAACTACCATATTGTGTGTGTATGAAGATCACAAAAGAAGAGACACAAGATGTAGGAACTATGTGAGGGAAAACCCCCCCTCAAGGGGAAACCCAGTCAAATTTTCCTTCCTTTCAATAGTATTCTTTGAGACTCTTCACCCTAGACAAATACCAGACCTTTCCTCCACGCCAAGTCAATCTTGCATATCTTCGACCTCTTTTCCAACAATTTTTATTGTGTAGCAGCTTTTGGCATTAGGAAGCAACTCCCTACATTAGGGAACATCAAAACTTGGAACAGTTTGATCTCCCAAACTAGGGCATGAAACAAATAGAGAGAGGCACCAAAAGTTTGATTTTCTTCTTCTCCTTAGACCCCACCCAATTCACACTTCCTTTAGCTTCCTTAAACCCACTTCGCACTTCTCGGTCTTCCTGAGAGATATTGAACTAGGTTGAGATGAGATGCTTCAAATGAGTTCGACTTGCTTCTATTTATAGGATTCAAGGGAGGTCGAAATGGTGTCGTTAGGCTCACTTAATCTCTTCTAGGCCAACTTGGTGTGGATGATACATAGATTATATTTGACTCAATACTAAACCTTTTTACATGATTCAAATCCCAAGAAGGGTCTCTTTAAATATACAATGATTGTATAAACTCAATATTAATCCTAGGATTCCACAATGGGTACTTTGACTAATATAATGAGGACCCAAGCATGCAACCCATGCTTTAATAAGTCATTATTACAATAATAATAAAAAAATTCTTTATTATTTTGACAAGTACATTTCATGATGACTCAAATACATTAATGAAGACCAAATATTGTTACATTTTCCAACATCTTAGACTCTTATATGAATTGGTAATGCAAGTTGGTATGCTACTAGTCCCACCCTTTCAGAAATATGGAAAGTCCCACAATATTAGGGTATTAATTTTGCATAGCTACCCCATATTAAGGTGCTTTTCTTAGGTTTAATTCACATATAAACATGATCACCCACATGAAATTATCTATAAGTTTTTTTTTTTTTTTTGTCTTGAGCAAATTTTAAATTTTGTGAAATCCTTCTTATAGTTTTCTCCATTTCTACTAGTATGTTAGGTCCTAGTATTGACTTATCTTTGAGATTGCTCCAATTAATGGTTGTTCTACATATTTTCCCATACAACACCTCAAAAGGGATCATTTTCAATGACTCATGGTATCTTTTTTTATATGTGAATGTAATTAAGTGGAGATATTCCTCCACCTTGGTTTGTTGTTGCATTACATACATTCTTAACATATCCTTTAGTACCAAATTTACCCTTCCAATATGCCTATTTGTCTTTGGGTGATATGCAGTAGTGAACTGGATATGAGCACGCAGTCTAGTAATGATGACCTTCCAAAATGCAGAAGTAAACTTCATGTACATCTGAAATTATCACTCTTGGCATGGCATGCAACTGAAATATTTCTTCCATAAATATATCTACGACTTGAAAATTCTGGTATGTGGATTTGACAAGAATTTATCAACTACTAACATGATATAATCATTCTGGTTCTTAGATATGGGTAATCCGGTTATAAAATATAATGTAATCGTATCCCATTTCCACCTAGGAAAGCATAGAGGGTAAAGTAAACTAGTATGATGTTGGTGTTGAGCCTTGAGTTGCTGACACTCCAAGAATTTGGCTAAATATTCAACAATATCCTTTCTTATACTAGACCAAAAGTACTCTTTTTTTATAGTAGAAAATAACTTATAATATCCAAGATGGGAAGCATTGGGGCTTCGACGATATTCATCCAACATAAATCGTTTAATCATTAGTTGATTAAGAACATATATTCTTCCTTTAAAGGTTAGTAAATTATCATTGTTTATATCATCAAATAGTTTTTCCTAATTTTGTATTTTTTTAGATTTATTCCATAAAAAATTATACTTTTGATCCTTTATGGAATATTTTATGATCTATTTTGAAAAATGATTTTTATTTGGCTATAGGAAATTTCATACACATAGTGGAGTTCCCTACCTGACGCATCAACCACATGATTGTCTTTACATTTAATATGCTTAATGTCAAAGTCAAACTCACTTAGGAAAGTGGTCCAGCTAGTTTGGCATTCTTTGAAATTAGGTTGTTTAAAAAAACTTATTAAACTACTATGATCGGTCATGAGAATGAAGTTTTTCCCAAACAGGTAATGTCACCATCCTTTAAGGGCATGGAATATTGTCATTAGTTATAAATCATAAGAAAATTATATTTTCTCATGATACAGTAACTTATGTGATTCTTAGGCTACAACCCTTCCTTCCTGCATCAGAACCCCTCTAATAGCTTCTTGGAATGCATGTGTGCATACAATAATTTATTTGTATAGGTCCGCAAATTTCAACATTACGACTATAGTCAGTACATGTTTCAATTGTTCAAAACTGAATTGGCACTCCGCTGTCCACTTAAAGGACATTCCCATTTTCTGAAAGAAAGTTATAGGGTGATCAATTATAGAGAATCCTTCAATGAAAAGATAGTAATATATGACCAACCCCATGAAAGACAAAATGTTTGCAACATTTCTGGGAATAGGCCATTCCATGATAGTTTTATTTTTCTTACGATCTATAGCTATGCCTTCAGATGAGATTATATGTCCCATGTATTGAATTTGATCCTTGTAAAAATAACATTTAATATACTTAGTGTATAGTTAATTCTCCCTTAAAGCTTGCAACACTGTCTACAAATATTCTTTTTTCTCATCCAAACTCCTAGAGTAAATTAGAATATCATCAATAAAAATCAGGACAAATTTATCTAAGAAGGGATGGAAAATATTATTCATCGGACTCATAATTTTCTTTTTGGGCTTTAGTGACCCTGAATGGAAAGATAACAAATTCATAATGTTGATAGCGAGTCTTGAATGTTATTTTACAAGTTTCTTCATCCTTTATTCTTAGTTGATGGTACCGTGATCACATATCAATTTTAGAAATAAATGGTAGCACCCTTAACTTGATTGAATATATCATCTATCCTTGGCAATGGGTACTTGTTTTTAATAATTAACTTATTCAGCTACCTATAATGGATACACAATCTCAAAGTGTCATCCTTTTTCTTACGGAGCTCCCTAAGGTGACACACCTGGATGAATGTACCCCTTATCAAGCAACTCTTGCAAATGAATTTTAAGTTTTATTATCTCAGGTATTACTCATTTGGTAAGCAGATTTTGACACCGGGTTTTCTCCTAGAATGAGTTCTATGGTAAAGTCAATATCCCTTTTTGGAGGTAGTCGCAAAATTTCTTCTGGGAAGACATCAACAAATTCTTTGATCACTGGTGTATTTTCGAAGGTAGCTATGTTATCCATAGAATTAATATAACCCACCTACATAGCATAGATTTGATAGCCTTTCCAGATACACTTGACTAATTGGTTAAATATAACGGGTCATAACGTAATGGCTCTTTTGATGCCGTGAATATCTTGTCTAACACCCTAATCAGTGAGGAAATTGAAGCTTTTGTATCTACAGTTCACTAGAGACCATTTTTTTTATAAATAACCCATTATGATTAATACATCATAGGATCTTAAAGAAAACATATTTTAATTCATTTTAATATTTTTTTATTCTATCTGAATAGGATATTCTTCCACTCTCGTAGTCACCCTTCTTACAGTTCCCATCACTAATTGCACTAACGAAGGGTTTCTGAATTTGGCAGCTTGCAAAAGAGCCAACTCTACTAATTTAGGACTCATATAACTCAGGCCTACACCTAGGTCTATTAAAATAGAAACACAAGAGTTAACCATATTACCTTCAAACTCTACCATCATAGGTTGATACTTAGTTTGGTGATCATTCAATACAACATTAATATTTGGTATATTTTTTGCTACTTCCCCAACGGTAGAGGCTTCTTGAATATGGCTGGTCACATCTATATAGGAACAATGAGGAATTATTTTATAATAGTGGGGTTATCCATAGCCCCAACACTGTAAAGGAGGTATCTACAACTGGGTAAGATCTGTCTTTCTTGATACTTCAACTTGTCTAACTTCACCTTCCATTCTAGGTTTTTGTTGATTCCTCCCGAGACATCCATTATGTTGTTTCCTATGTGCATTCTTAACACCAACAACATTTCCATTTTTAGAAATCTTAAGGCTTTTATGCTCCTTTTTATTTGGAAAGCCTCCTCCACTTTACCCTTTTTGCTTTATTTGTTGGCGGAAAATTCATCCTTTCTAAATGGCTTCATCCATTTACTTCTCATTATCAGATTCTAATCTTTATTTCATGAAAGTTGGTAAACTACTCATAAAATGGTGCACCTTTTCTTTTTCATCATGGACATAGCGAACGTATATTAATAGGGAGTTGAATTTGGTTACAAACTCATCCATGGACTGTTGTCCCAATTTCAAATTGTGAAACTCCTTTACTTTTTCGTCATAAAATCACTCTATCAAATATGTAACCTTAAAATGGTTTTTAAAGTTATCCCAATATATTTCCTTTTTGTTAATACGTCTTACAATTTTGATTTCTTCCCACCACAAGGTGGCTTTACCTTGCAACTAATAAATTTCCAATCCGACTTTTAGATTTTCATCATATTCATAAATCTAAAAATATTTGCTCATGTTGATTAACCAAAATTCAAGATCCTCCTGCACCTCTCCATCAAACAATGGAGGCTTGATTTTCTTGAATTCTACAGGTTATTCAAGTTTTTAGTGCTTGGTCTCCTTTGCACTAGAAGCATTTTCAGACTCCTCTTCATGATCAATTCTACCTCCCTCAACTTTTGTGTGATCTTCCCTCTGTCGATGCATCTCAACCCTATTTTCTTCATCTGGACTACCATTCAAGTTCCTTTGATTTTTTCATTATGAGAGGCTCTTCATAATTGTCTCTTGTTCTAAACTTAGTATTTCTTTAGCATCTCGTAGATTCATCATCTCTACTCGTAGTTCTTGAATTGTTTCCAACATCATCACATTTGCATTGTTAGGTTCTCCTCCTAGTTGAATCCACATATTTATATTGTCTTATGTAAGAGGAACAGTTCCATACCCTACAAAGGGTCTCGCAGGTGAAGGGATTCTAGTTCCTCTTCTCATGTTGTTTCAACTACCTATATATGCATCATTAACATTTTGTTACTCACAATTTCCCAATAGGCCATAGTTTGCGACATGAAGCTCTTATACCACTTGTAACATCTATCGAGATACAATAATGATATAACATGTACATGATTATTTAAAAAAATAAAAATAAAGGGAATAAGAGGGTTAATTGTAAAGGAAACAACATTATTACCCAACCATTTTCTTTTATTACATCTTATTACCATATGGTATAGTTTGTGCATGCCTTAATTCATTGTTTAAATTATGTATTTCCTATACTCTTATACGAAGGCACTAAGTGTCATCCTATGCACCCTTAGCCTTCGAGGATAAATCAAAAGGATATTATGAGGTTTTTGAACTTACATAGATCTATAACTTAAGCTCTTAATTTGATTACAATGTGTTGTCCTGATGCAATTGGCTCGCATGTCATGGTCTTGGTTATTAAATTTAAACTATATCATGGATTTATTTTTATGCCCACTTGTCACGTGAAATGAGTACATAATAGAAGGTGGGACAACTACCTGGTGAAATATCCACGATCGGTATTTGGGTGAGGATATGACGACTTGGAATTAATGGAAGGGAGTTAGGGTAATGAACCATCCAATTTCCTACCGACTATCAGTCATTTTCTCACTTTCCAAATCCAAGGACATACTCTGCAACTGGTTGAATTCTTCTTGAGTCCTTGATGGCGTAATGAAGATCCTTACCAATTACTCTATCTAGGAATATGTTTTCTCTCTACATGTTATTTATTTGAGTTCTTACAGCTAGGGTTTTTCCTTCCCTTCTACGCTCTTTCATCTTCTTGCAATAACTTGCACTCCTTTTATGTTTCCCTCATGACCAAGCTACATTTGGGCTCATGCTACAAACATTACAATTAGTAGTGGGTCCAAGATGGGAGATTCTTTGTCTCAGTGAATCATCTAGCAGTTCTCCACATAGGAACCACATGCTAACATGGTTTTCTACAATGGTTAAATTATTACCATCACCAATACCGTTGGGCCCAACAAGGCCGATTATTAGGTATCCATTCTTTGTTATTTTCTCTCTACCTACCTAATTATCAGATCTCATATTTTCTTGTTCACTGATAATTCTTTTGTCTTTTATTTTCCTTGCATTTAGGTGCGCTTAGAAGTCACTCAATCCTATTTCAATTGCAGTGGTGATTATTTTCCACATTTTCATAATTGGGTACTCATTTTTCCTTTCCTCTCATGTTTATTTGGTCTCCCAGAGAAGGCCTACAACTAAGTGTTGTTCAAGGCATGGCTCTTCATCCCAATGAGGGAAGTTTTAATTTTTTTTTCGCAGTAAGAACGACTCAGGGTTAGGGTTTAGGCTCTAGGTGGTCGTTCCTCAATGATGTGTCCTCATATTCTTAGAAGATATCAGTTTAAATCTATATTTAAATTCTCAATGTATTGTGAGTTTCCTTTGGTGCCGTAAGGGTTGCTTTGTGTTGTTCGGGATATAAACAATTTATTTTATTTATAGAATCTCTCTCTCTGCAATGGCCATGATAATACTATTGTATTAAGGAAAGTTCTTAAATGTATTATTCTCCATTCAATTGCTCGCTTTGGTTCTTTTGTTAACATATATGGGTTTCTCTTACTTTATTCATGTTCCTGTGAAATTAAATCTCTTTGCATGGATATATTATTGCAGAAAACAAGTTTCGTTTCGACCTATTGAAATTTCGCTAAATAATTTTAAAAAGAAGACTTGATTGTTTGATAATGTCGTGCCCCTTAGGTTTTGTTCTGCTAGGTTTTTCTTTTATTCTCGCTACTACACAATAATATATTAAACTAGAATTTCTCCACAAGATGGGTTTGGTTTATTTTGTTTTCTAGCTACCCACTTATTTGATTATGGAAACAATATTAGGTTAGGTAGAACTAGATTCCTCAAGTCTCTGCTCAACCCATGAGATGTTATTTTTTATTTTTATTTATATACATGCATACGATCTAGGATTTCTATGGCCAAACAACTTATGTTTTCAGTCAGAGCTAACCCCACCAAGCCATTAAATCTACAGTTGTGCTTCTTTAATAGGATTTTGGTATTAAAAACATTGACTTTCAGTAACCCCATTTAACCTAAATTAATTTACCCATTCCACCAACTACTTGAGGTTCCCATTAATAGGTTCCAACTTTGGGTTTGGCCCTCCAAATTTAAATAACTCTTCGAATCGAATCTGTTAGTGAAACAATTCGATTATATTACATCAAAACCTTTCTTTTAAGATATTATTGACACACAAATTATTTCTAGCTTTGTTCTTTTATTTCATTTCATTATATTTCATAACACAACATAAAATACTTCATAGTATTTACTTAAATTGCAATAGCATACGCAGTTTTTACAGAGAGTCATTATTATAAGGACTATAAAATACACTTATCTAAATTAATTTGTTATGGTTCGAGAAACTCAAATTTGGAAAAAGTTGCTCCACCCTTCCAATGAGGTTGGAAATTACATCCAGTCTCCCCCTGATATTCTCAATTCAAAATCAATTAGTTGACAACAACCTTTTCAAGTTAGCTTTCATAGACATCAAGACCCCCAGATTCCAGCGTAGAATGGGCATACTTTCGTCTATCTTAGAGTTTTCCCCTAGCTCTAGTCTAGCTCAAGAAACTCTCCTCAAGCAGTGTCATGTCTCACCTTCACAACATCCTATTAATAATGTGAAGTTCGTAGATATTACAAACAAATTTTATTCCTGGTCGCCCATGAGGTTTCCAACACCATTTTATTATAACTTTTTCAATGTTGATTTTAAATTTTTGAGTTTGATTTCAACTCATTCCACTTGGTGAAGACATGAATTTGTGCCTAAAGCAAAGCCAACATGAAGCCAACAGAACCCAGTGTGAAGCTAGCAAAGTTAGCGTGAAGCGAGTAGAGCCAGCATAAACTGATCCATAATGTTCGTAGATATGAATGCTTAGACTTTTTCAGATTTTGGATTGTAATGTCCTCAAATCCAGTCTGTTCGACTTCATGGGAGATAGACATCTATCTTTTGGTGCAAATTCTGAGGTTTCTTCAAGTTATTTAAGCGACTTTCGATTTTTGTTTTTGGAGCAGATAACGAAACTCTAGGATTGAATGAATGCTCAAATCACATCTTAGCTAAATGACACAAGGTGACTGGATGTGCTTTATGGTTGGGCTCTCACCAATTCATTAGATATTTAAAGGGTTGAGGTGAGAATGTGTAGAGCATAATTCTGAGAGAAATAAAATAAAATTTGTGTGAACTTTAGCCCCACACGCGCTTGAGAAATGGATTATTTGGGGTAGACACCATTGAAAAATACAAAATCTGGTTTGCAAGAGAAGCCATGAGTAGTGCGTGTGTGTGTATTTGAAGCAAACGTTGAGGATGTTAAAATATTCTTTCTTGGATTTTGGTTTTTGGAGGAAATGACATGATTCTATCCATTATCTTCCTTGTAACCCTTCATAGATAGATTCATCGACTAGGTAAGTCAAAGTCCTACCTTCGCTTACCAAAGTTGCTTCTCTATGCAACTAGAAGGAGATATACCAACCCACCTCAAACCAACCCAATCAGATGTTATCAGTCATGTTCTATTCTCTGAGCAGTTGTTCGATTCGTGGAAGAAAGTTCAATTTTTGGGGCCCCCTCAAAGAGCTAGATTCCTTTAGATTTTATTACCAGTTTGTGGAAAATGGGTGGTGACCACCCATGGATTTGTAGGTCAGGGTGGGGAATGATGAAATTTTAATGAAATTAGTTGCACATCTTAGGAGAATATAGGAGGGATGAATGGCTTTAGAAAAAAAGGACCTTTAATAATCTACCATCATTCATTCATAATCTACCATTTTTGGTCCTGATGATGGACCCCCTTTGGGGTTCGAAAAGTGGACATGATGAATATAATACTGTGGATCATACTACACCAACTTTTTATAAAGTAACTTCATAAAAATCAATACATTACTCTTTTTAAAGATTAATTTTTTATGAAGCTATAAGAATGTAATAGTGAGGATATATTTTGTAATATTTTTGGAGTGATAACGGCTCTTTGGAGTAATAAGTGATTTTTCCAATTTAGGAGTTATAAGGGTGTAGTTGATTGTTTATGTACTCAATACTAGATAAAAACATATTTTTGGTGGTGTTTGTGTCCTAGATCTACCCGAAATTGAATAAGGGGATCTTAGGTACGCCATGTGTATTTTGTGATGGAGCATGAGTCTTGATATTATTTTTGTTTTGCGCATAGTTTTGACACTAACCTTCATGTGGTATCTTTCTAATATGGTACACATGTAGCACACAACAAATTAGTGAATTGCATGCACATAATCAATTCCAATCAAGCTCCTATAATCAAGCTTAAGTACACAAGCACAAAGTGTCACATCATCAACTTGATAAGATGATCTTCCAAGCAAGCACATTTCACATTATGTAATCAAAGAAATCAAGTTAAGGATGCTACAAAATCAAACATTTCAAGCGAGGATGACATCAACATTCTCAACACTTTTTGTATCATTTGTAGGTAAACATTTTTTAACTGAATTGTATGGGTGCATTCTCAGTTGTAACCGACACCCTAATCTCAATTGTTAAGGTGAATACATTAATTCAAGTAAGTCTTCAACTCATTCATCAAGATTGAACTTGTCATTTGTCTCTTGGGTGCATTTTCGACAGTGTTCGACACCCTTCCTCTTTTAAATTTAGCACAATCAGTGAGTACATTCAGGAAGAACAAAGTGTCAGTAATCAATCAAGAAAGTTCAAGCAAGCCATCTAACAAGCAATCATCATCAAACAATTGAGAATTCTTCAAGTAAGCATCAAATCAAGATAGTGTTTAAAGTGCAATAAGCAACCAATCAAGCGAGCATGTCATTCAAGCAACAAATCAAGCGAGCGTGTCAAAATCAAGTGTGAAAGTTCAAAGAACGACATCTACAACAAACAAGCTAGTGTGAAGTTGATTGAAGCATTCACAAAGTGTGAGTGAAGCATTCAAGCCAACTGGTCATCATCAAGCGAGCATGACAGCAAGCAAGTGTGAGTTCAAACAATCAATTGTTAAAACAAGTTCAAGCGAGCGTGCAACAATCAACCAAAAATCAAGCGAGGGAGTTCTAAAAATCCAACAAGTATTAAAAGAAATCAAGCATGAATTCCAGCAAGTTCACATAACAATTTGATCCTCTCAATTGCTGAAGACATGGTGCAAATCAGCAATTCAACTCTTGTTGATATTCAAGTGCATCTTCAACATGCACATGAAATGATTGAATTCCTTCAACTGGAGTCGCAACTACAAAGAACTGAGTTGCTAGAGAAGAGTGGTGCTTCCAATTATTTGAACAATACAAATTCAGCTCATGATTCCAAGTCATTGATCCAACCAACTTCAAGTGTCGAAGTGGTCCCTGATCTAGTTCAACTTTCTTCCAAACCAATCATCAAGCCATGGGAAGAAATCCAAAGTAATAGAAATCGATGAGGCTTAAGATATCTCAAAGATGACACCAAATTTAATATCCCAGATTATTCAAAGCCCATTAAGTTCGTGAGTATAGGGTTTGTACAAATCACATTAGATAGTTCTAAGAAAGTTGAAGACAAACAGACTGAAGTTGCAGACAAACAGACATGCATGCAAACTGAAGTTACAATCAAACCAAACTGCCTCCATTTTCAAAGAATCGGTCATCTGGAAGATCAATGTTTTGATCTCCATCCTTGTCACCATTGTGGCAAGTCAAATCATTCATCAACACAATGCAAAAGACAACAACAATCAAGCAAATTGAAGATCGATTATTCATGGATTGATCCCTAGGAATGGTCATCCACAGTTAGAAGACTGTATAAGTTTTACAATCGAATTCACTCACACATATTGCAGCCAATAGTAAAAATGAAGATGGTACTCTCGTGCAGTTGAACAAGGGAGTACACTATTGGAACACTCCTACACCTGAAGGGGGGGAGTTCAGACATAATTTGAAGAAGATTGTCTCTCGTATCAGCTGACAAAGGCGGGAAAATGTCAATGAAATAGACAGTGGTTGTCAGACTGAAAGTCTCAACAACATCAACAAAGTAGTGAGTGCGCATTTTCATCAACGAGTGAGAATAAAAAAATTCACCAGTGGGTGATGAATAGCAATGTTAGCAATGAGCAGTTTTTCGAACAAAACAAAAGGAATAGTGAGTTGTTTTTCAACATCATCAACGAGTGGGCGTTCTCAATATTTTGTCAGTGGACAAAGGATGATGATTGCAAGCAAAGGACAGATGGATCCTTTTGTAGCTTGGCACGTGATGGAGTTGTCAAGTGACATTCAAAGATGAATCAGACATGCAGTTGATTCATGTTCTCTTCAGATTTGAGTTTCTTCAGCATCCATCTTTGGCAGTTTTTTAGGCAAATGTTTTTTGAGGATCAACAATTTCAGCATGAGAACTTGGAAGAGGGTTCCTTGTTCTTATTTTTTATTTATCATTGAGTGGGGGAATGTTAGCCTCACTATCATAATAAAACAATTATAAATCCAAAATTATATTTAAATAAATCAAGTCTTGAGAACTAGTAGTTAGTTCCTCAAAATAGGGAGTTTAGTTAGGATGAGAGATTCTCTCCAACTAGTTCTCCTAGATTAGTGTTTTGTTGACATAATTTCTCAACCAAGTTTGTTCAAGATAGATGCACTATCTTGACACAAATTCCTCATGTATTTATATGTATAATAAACATTATTTTAATAATGAAATTCATGAGAATGCGAGACTACAGGAAAGTCTCTCATGCCTTTTCGGCCATGTCTGGTTTTTCTATATGTCTGATATTTATGTTATGAGTGAGTGTTTTATTATTAGTGTGTTAAATGTCCTTCACGTGGTATCAAAGCGAGGTTGAGAGAATTGGTTAGCTTGTGAGTTTTTTATCTTGGAGATTGGAGAATGGATTGCAGCTGAGATTTCTTCGAGAGGAAGACACATTCAGAAACTGCGAAGCGAGGGTTTAGACGAGTTAACAACCCATCTGAATATCAACCTCACACTTATTTTTGATTTCGTGATAGCACTGCATGTTGCCTTAAATGGGTGACCATGAATGCCCTCATAAAATAAATTTCATAGCGTTGTGAAGTGCGATAATCAGTCCAGTTAATTTCTTTGTGTGCACTAAGCACAATAAATATCGGTAATTTTTCATCGCTTCAGATGGTTTGCATAGCATAGTTGTATCAGACTTGATACTCAGTGAATCGACCTATCGTGAAGTCTGAATCTACTACAGAATTGAAGTGCAAAAAGAAGGGAATTATCTTCTGGTGAGTTGCTAATCTCAACAAGAGCTGGAATGATGGTTGTATAGCCGAGATCAATATTGGCAGAGCCTGGCACTCCAGGAGGCAACAATATGGTCCATGGGTCTATCAACTGATGGTGTCCGGATGATTTTTTAGTTTGAATAGTATGTCCTTGTGCTTCTAGAGGAGGAGATGTAAAAACCTCAGTGAAGTTGTTATTGGTGTGATCAGTCCAAATTGTATGCCATAGCCCAAATAGGGCGCCATCTGATCTCCCCATTGAAAAACTGCTTGGAGAAATGCACCCCAGCAGTCAAGAGAAAACTATACAAGTATGTAACCATGGGTCCCTCATTCTCCTACCCTCCATTAAGATAGAAAAAGCCTAAATCAACTATGTTACCATTATTCTTAGGGAGCACCCATTCTAGATCCAGGCCAGGGAATTCATGCTGTCTGGAAAGTGCACTGCAGGAGTCTATAAATCTCATCATGTTTTCTTAATTGGTTACTGTGATTGAATACACAGTTGCATTTCTTCCACCACCTCGACCGGAAATAGGTTTTGACAACACTGTTGATCTCCTGCACTATTCTAGAGAATTGTTCGAGTATCTATTCATCCTCAATAGCCATAGTCGCAATGAAAGTCTCCTCGTCTAGATTTGCAAAGAGGTAGAACAGATGGGTTTATAGAGAAACATTGGTATTGCAATTAATTTGTGCTAGAAGGTCAATAACCTGCTTTTACTGGCTACCTTCTACGTCCACGATAGCTGCATGATGAAGATGCAATTGTTGATCTTCGGCTACAGCTCAGATGTGTTGAAAGGTATGTGAGTAGAATGAAGCAGCCCATATCTTTAAAGTCAAATATTAAAAAAACAAAAATTCAAAGGCCAAGTCGTTGTTTTTTAAAATGAATTTTGCACTAAAGTTCATTTAAAGTAATGATTTTTAATACATGAAATTTAAATTAAATGGGCATACCAAGCGTCTATTAAAAGTATAAGTCAAGTTGGAATGGTTAAATAAGGGATTAAAAAAATGAAGATAAAGTGTTTCTTTTTATGAGAGATAAGGTGGGTTATGAAAGTATTTTGGAGTGATAAGTTTTTTTGAGAGTGAGAAGTAAGAGGTGATTTTTGTACATTTTGGAGGGATAAGGAGTATTTCTAATTATTTATGTAATGGAGTAATAAGTCATTTTGTTGATTCATAAGGTGCATATTTTTTAAATTTGGAGAAATAAGTGAATTTTTTTGAGTGTAAGTCATTAATGTAATTCAAAGTAATATTTTACTTTGAGAGCGATTGAGTCACTATAGGCAGTTTTTGAAGACAATTTTCTTCCAAAGTTTGCAAGTGTGACATTCTCATTGAGAAGTTTCCACAACAAAGTTGTGACATTGAAGAATAAAATCATAATTTTTGTGGTGCTTGTGTCCTAGATCCACTCGAAATTGAATAAGGGGATATTATGTACACCATGTGTAATGAATGCATGTGCATGACTTGTGTTCAAATTATCTCTTTGTATTAATCTTAAACAACTACATGCACATAAGAAAGCTTAAGTATAAGAATTCCTAATCAAGCTCCTGTAATCAAGCTTAAAGTACACGAGCACAAAGTGTCACGTCATCAACTTGATAAGATGATCCTCCAAGAAAGCACATTTCACATCATGTAATCAAAGCAATCAAGTTAAGGATGCTACAAAATCAAGCATTTCAAGCCAAGACAATATCCACATCATCAACACTTTTTGTATCACTTGCAAATACACATTTTTTAACTGAATTTTACGGGTGCATTCTCGGTTGTAACCAACACCCTAATTTGAATCATTAAGGTGAATACATTAAGTCAAGTAAGTCTTCAACTGAGTCATCAAGACTGAACTTGTCATTTGTCTCTTGGGTTCATTTTCGACAGTGTTCAACTCCCTTCCTTTTTTAAAATTAGTACATTCCGTGAGTACATTCAAGAAAGCACAAAGTGTTAGTAATCAAACAAGAAAGTTCATGCAATCCATCAAGCAAGCAATCATCATTAAACGAGTGTGAATTCTAGTGAGATCCAAATCAAGCCAGTGTCTAATGCAAGTGAAATAAACAACAAAGCAAGAGAGCATGTCATTCAAACAACAAAGCAAGCGAGCGTGTCATTCAAACAACCAAGCAAGTGAGCGTGTCAAAATCAAGTGCGAAAGTTCAAAGCACGACATCTATAGCAAATGAGCCAGTGTGAAGTTGAATGAAGCATTTACAAAGTGTGAGTGAAGCATTCAAGCAAAGCGATCATCATCAAGCAAGCATGAAATCAAGAGTTCAAGAAAAAATTTATAAAACTCTAGCAAGTGTTTAAAGCATCAACAATAAGAAACAATACAAGTGAGCCTGAATTCAAAGTGAGCAAGCTAACATGGAGACACACATTCAACTATCCCAAATTCTTAACAATTTGATTTTATCATTAGCTGGCGACATGTTGAACATCAGTAAAACAACTCTTGTTGATATTCAAGTGCATCTTCAACATGCACATGGAATGATTGAGTTCCTTCAACTGGAGTCACAACTACAAAGAACTGAGTTTCTAGAGAAGAGTGATGCTTCCAAGTATTTTAACAATACAAATAGAGTTGATGATTCCAAGTCACTGATCCAACCAACTTCAAGTGTCAAAGTGATCCCTAATCCAGTTCAAATTTCTTCCAAACCAATCATCAATCCATGGGAAGAAATCCAATAATAGAAATAGACGAGGATTAGGATATGAAAAAGATGAAAACAACTTGCATATGCCCAATTATTCTAAGCCGATCAAGTTCATCAGTGAAGGATTTCTTTGTCCAATAACATCAACAAGCCATGAGACAATTGCAAACAAACAAAAATACATGCAAACTGAAGTTGCAGTCAAACCAAACTGCCTTCATTGCCAAAGAATTGGTCATCTAGAAGATCAATGTTTTGATCTCCATCCTTGTCACCATTGTGGAAATTCCAATCATTCATCAGCACAATGCAGCAAACAACAACAATTAAGTAGATTGAATATTCATTATTCATGGATTGATCCCTCGGAATGGTCATCCATGGTTATAAGATTATATAAGTTTTACAATCGAATTCACTCACACATATTGTTGAAAATAATATTGAGAGGGGGGGTGAATCAGTATTATCTAGACCTTTTACCAAATCTTCCTTATTTATACTTTGAATTATTTTTGCATATCAGTACCATAAATAATGAGCATGAACAAGAAAACAGACAGTCACATCAAAGAACACCAGATATAAGGTGGAAACCAATGTGGGTGAAAAACCACCTGCTGCAATATGTCTCTATCTCTTCAATTTAGAAACTCCTTTACAATGGTCTTGTACTGGTGCAGTCCTTTACCAATACGCAGGCTGCAACCTGCAGAGAGCTACAACTCTCTCTCGTTTTCAATCTCTCCTGGAAGGGAGCTACAACCCCCTACCTCTTTTCTTACAAGGACCACTTTTCATAAATTTTCAAACTGGGTCCATATACGTGAAATTACAGTGAGCTGTAGTAACCAGATCAAATAACAAAACTGAACCCAGAACACCTTATCAACAGAGAAATTCAGTCAACAGATAGTCCTGAAATAGATACGCAACTTTCCTTTCTTTGGCCTGCGCCGATACACACTTCACCCTCTACTTCTCTGCGTATACCCGCAGATCTCCTTCTGATGCACTGTGTGCCCACGCACTGCTTCTTCTGTCGCGCTGCGTACAGTACGCACCCAAATGCAATATCGCGCCGCGTACTGCCACAGTAGGCACGCACCCAAAAGAACTATCACGCCGCATACTGTTATAGTAGGCACGCACTTGAACCACTGCTGCTCGGCGTACCCACACAGTTCTCCTGTTTTCTGCTCTGCGTACCCACGCAGTCACCCTTCGTCTGCTCTGCGTACCTGCACAGCTCGCCTTCTTCTGCTCTGCGTACCTACGCAGAGGCACCTTTAAACACCTGTGTACCTCAGATTAGGGCTGAATTTGCAAATCACTAGTGTGCTACAGTTAGACGGATGCCCAGATCTGATCAAGCACTCGAGAGATCACCCTTTACAGATTCGCTTTCCACTTTCACTTTCATATAGATCAAGCCTTTTGAAACAATAACCCAATAGATCAGATCTTAAGATATTCAACCCAAAAGCATACTAAGCCAAATGATCTCCTTTTCTTTATATAGGCAAGCTCTTCCTCAAATCAAGGATCATGGGGCTCAATAATAATAATAAAATAAAACAATACCACGGGCCAAAACCATGATAACACAATACCGTCAGCTAAATACCAAGGGTAAAATATAAGGAACCCCACGTGTGTGCGCTTTACTGGCTTGAAGTGTGTGCACTGGGGGTACGCACCTCATGAATGGGTAACCTGCGTGTCTGGACGCGGTCCTTGCACAGCGTTCCTGCGGGTACGCATCTTCTGAACTGTTCTCTTGCGTACTTCTTAATTTTCTTCATATTGAGAGCCTTGCCATGGGTGTTGCCATCAAGTACAACATCTGTAACATATAACCATACCAGAAATATAATGCCAACAATCTCCCCCTTTGGACTTGATGGCAACCTCAAAAACTTCAGTGACAAAAGCTTCAGCGACATTCTCCCCCTTTGACATCAAGGGCAAAGGGTTATGCTCCCCCTAAGAACATGCTCCCCTTGAATATGAACCAGATCTGCAAAGAAGAACCATAATCCACCAGACACCGTTAATGACCAAGAAAGAGATAGAGACATATTGCAGCTATATTCAGACCAGCTTCCATGATCTCCTTTTGTACATCCTCCATAATGCCAACAATGCCTTATATACCCCCCCTGAACCTGTGCCGCAACCCAGCATATGTACGCATATACCTCAGATGAACCATGCATACAACCAACAATCAGAAGAGTCTTAACAATAAGATGATGCATCAACAACCCCCAGCTTTTGTCTGAGGTATTCAAAAGTCTCCCTGGGAAATGGTTTGGTGAGAATATCAGCAACTTGTTCCTTAGAAGGAAAATACTCCAACTTGACCTTTTGTTCAAGAACTTGTTCCCGAAGAAAATGATATTTGATCGGTATATGCTTTGTCTTCGAATGCATGACTGGATTCTTTGAAATGCTGATTGCACTTTTGTTATCACATAAGATG
>APFE031028674.1:975-16281 GCA_000404065.3 Pinus taeda | reverse complement strand
ACAACCCAAGAGTTAGGCACAAATTCCTAACTTGGAATATTTAATTAATTTATTTATTTTTGGATTTATTATTATTTTTATGAGAGAGGCTAACACATATGAACTAAATGAATCAAGGATAAAGGTAGAAATCATTGAATTTTTAGTGCTCTACCTAGGGTTTATTTAGTTATTTATGTTTTCTACTGTTTGAAGAGGATCCCTGAAACTTCCATGCCCTCTTTAGCTCCTCATTGGTCTCAAATCTCTCTATTGCACTCAATTTCAAAGTAGTAAACCATTTTCCTACCTCGCCCCATAGAAATCTCTTCAAGATTGAGTTCATTCCCTAGACCCAAATCTTCCTTTCACTTTTGAGCCAGCAAAACATCATCAAATTCAATCAAATTCCTTTGAGTGTATACCTAGCCTAAAACTAGTCTTTACATCAATCATCTCAAGCCTCATTTGATATATTTTACTGATATTGACAAGGAGAGAGCCCTCTCCAAACCTGGTAGGGCTAGCTACCAGGTTAAGCATGGTTTGATGTTACCCTAGATCCTGCCTTTTTCAGCCTAAGGTAGATTTAGGCTCTAACATAGTGGCGACCATACTCGGGAAGAAAAGTTTATTTGTTTGTTAGTGTTCTTTGCTTTATAAACTACAGACGAAGCCTGAAGTTAGCTAGGTAGCCTTCGAACTACACTTGCTTTGCAAGTGCATAAGTAGATGAATCCTACTTCAATCAATCTATGATTTAGTTTTATAAATGGAACATCTGACTTGCAAATTTCCCCAGTACATGTAGCAAGTTAGATCTGATTGTTGATGGTGGACAATGATCAGACACCGAAAGGCTGAAATCATTCACCTAGCGACTCCAGTGTCAAAGAATCCCAAGGTTTAGAAATTTTATGGCGACTCTACTCTTCAAAAATTAGTAGCCTGAAGAATTTCTTGGTCAATTCATTGTTATCAAAATGGATTTGCTTGCTCGATGGTATGCTCCCATGAGCCGAGATCACATTCCAGGTTTCCCAAATAAAATTCATAAGGTAGATTGGCAAAGGAATTTGCCTATGTTTAAAGATGATAATAGGAATGATGCTGATTTACATCTGGTTAGATTTCACATACATATTTGCAAGTTGAAGTTTGATTTTCCTGAAGACTGCTTGATGAAGATATTCATGGCCACTCTGGAAGGTGAAGCCCGATCTTGGTATGAAATTTTGCTGCCTGCTTGTATTTACTGATTAAAGGATTTTGACGCCATGTTCTTTGAAAGGTATAAAGAATCTTATCCATCATTAATATTAGTTCAAAATTGTTGCAAACATGTTTATAGTTTTATTGAAAATCTTGAGAGAATTTATGAAGATGATAACTTCATGAAGGATGAGATCATGGAGGCTCTCATAAAGAGAACTTAGAGGATACTTATCAAGATGCTCAGGAAAATTTGCAGCAAGATCAAGATCTTAGTGCAATGGAAAATGATGAAAGAGAAGGACTTACCTCCGATCTGCTCATAGCAGATGATAGTATGCAGGGAAATCAAGTTTCAATTTCAGGATGTGATAAAATCAACTCAGCTATTTCAAATCTAGATTCAGATCGTGATGATCAAGAGTACCTTGTGATGTATCCCATGAAGGAGAGCTCTGCTATTGAGATCATCTGGAAAGAAGAAGACAACGGTATTCACCCAAGTGTTCTCATTTCATTAGAACAAAGCCTTCATGAGGAGGTAATCCAGTCATTTTATGAAAAACAAGATGAGATCTTTGTTCAAGTAAGTGAAAAATCTTCTTTCAATAACTCAGTGGTAAATGATAATTTGATTGCCATGTCATGTGAAGATGATCAACAATATTTTCAAATTATATAAGATCGGGGAATTAAGGACTGTCATTCAAGTTTTTCATGTTTTGTAATGTTATTTCAAGAAGACAATAATCACTTGAGAAAAACAAAATAGAAAGTATTATCTCCCCTGTCTAAAGATGAGATAGACCGACTCCTGAAAGGTCATGTTATAGCCCAAGCTAATGCAGATCTGCAGTGTGCACATGATCAAGAAGGTGTTGGTGAAACTTCTTCCTCTTTAGAAAATGATGACAGTCTTGAAATTAGATCTATAGATTAGCGAACAAATAATATTTTCTTTCATGAAGATGATAAGGCTGTCATGTTTGATAGTCTTGAAGAATTTTTTTCTGTTTGAGAAAGGCTTAGATTGTGAAATTGAGGAGTATGAACCTGAAAGAGACAGTATGCCAGAAATTGAGCCAGAATTTCTCATGCTCAAGGAATTTACAGCTAACACTCAGATGGCAGAATCTTATACTGCTCTATGCTTTCATATCAATCAGCAACCAAACGTTCTTTCAGATCAAAATGAAGGGAGTACTTGTATGTTTACTGCTGGATCTCAAGACAAGCTGGTGCTTTAGGAATTTCAAGATCCTCTCAACATTCTTTTGCAAGAGAAGATGAATGTTGCCTCGTTCGTTAGCATAAGCCTTGGTTTCAATTGTGATTATGAGTTGCCTACATGTACATTGTTCTACTTGCTCGGGGAAAGTAAGAGCAGAATTTCAGTATGTAACCATCTGCTAGATTGGTTACATTGGAAGGCACACTTCACATGATTGTACATATTTCATCAGTGGGAAGGTGGTTGTCATCATGATTTGAAGCCCTCGAATCTCGATGGACAGCTGCCATTAAAAATCTTTGTAAGTACTTATTTCAGTTAAGTAAGTCCTGAGTCATTTTTTTTTAGTCAGTTTCAAGATAGTTTCAGAGTCAGTTTGCACTGCCATCATTCATTCAGTTAGGGGCCCGAAGTGAAGGCTATAAAAATGAAGGTCTGATGTTAGTTTTTGATTACTTAGTGTGGATTGTTTGAGTCAGTTTTGAGTCAGATTTCAGTCCTAAAATTGCGTCAAGATATTTTTTTTGGTTTGTCGAAGTTATTGACTCCATAGCCCAATGGAAGAAGGCACGGTCTACTTTCCAGAGATCTGTAGTTCTTGCCACCTCCAAGGAGCTACCATCCCCATTGGAGCCAATGTTAGTGTCAGTATCTTCATCCCTCCATTAGTGATCAAAATATTCTTGTTGCATTGCATTTTAGGTGTCTCATCCGATCAGCTGCATTACATTAGGATCATGGATCATCTGATGGTAGTGGTATTTTATAAATTTTTCCCTCATGATCTTTACCTGCTGGCTCATTTTCAGGTAATTTACAATCATTTTTGTCTTTACATCTGCAAAAAGTTATTTTTAGGGTTTTAGGTCTCATTAGGTCTAGGGTTTGTCCTCAAGATTTTGTAAAAGCTCAATAATGGTCAACAGGCACATGAAGAGGTTGAATAACATCTCAGCAATAAAATTTTCAATAATGACATGCTCAGTGATTGACTTTTCCTCAAAACGTTGTTTTGAGGAAAAAAAGAGTTTTCTATATTTTATGTGTTAAATTCATGTCATTTCATTTTTCCTGTATGTAATAATTCTGAGATGTAGCGCTGGTCACTTTGCCAAGCTCCTACATTCCATCCCCTGCAAAAGAGTTTAAAAAGTCAAAGCATTTAGTCCATCAAAGGCAAAAAGCAGTCAAAATGAAAAAACAGAGTTTTCAAAGACAAGGTGTAATTGCAACATTACATAGTGGGTTTTTATAAGTGAAAATTAAATTGGTGGGTATATAAAGTATTTTTCATGTCAAAGAGTTCGAGCCTAAGGAGTGAATTTTCAACTAAACTGTGAAATTTTTGAGGCGCAGTGCACCTTGGTCGAGGCACAGTGCACCTGGCCAGCGCGGCGCATACAGAGTAGGTTTTACACTGAATTTATAACTGGCACGATGCATCAGTGAGGCACAACACACCTATTAGTGGGCATGGCGCACCAGTGTTCTGAGTTCAAAATTCATCCAAATCACCTCATATTCCTTCAAAACTTGCAAATTCCTCTTTCCAAGTAAGTCAAACATCCCTAGTGCCATTACAAGAGGCTTTCATCAGTTTTTATGGTGTTTCAATAGGTAAAAAACAAAATCCTAGTTCCTTGCACAGTTGTATTGAGAAAGTTGCCTAGAGTTTGCAAAATTACATTTTTTGTTGTCTAACTCCCATCCTACCATTTTCACATCCCATCACTACAATTTCATTCACCTATTTTCTCCTTCCCTCTTTCGCTTAGACTTACCTATTCCACCTATCCCCAAAAATGAAAACTCTAATCCCTAACTTCACTTATCCCAAACCCTAATTAACATCCCTAATCCCTAAATATCATTCCCCGAAACCCTACCATTCCAAAAAACACTACAAGTAGCATCCCAACCCCTCATTCACAGTCCCTATCATCAAATCCCTATCATTTAGCAGCAAATACCTATTGTCTCTATAAATCTCTCCATACTCATCTAAGAAACATCAACCAATGGCAAACTTGGAGTCAGATTCATCTTATGACAGAAATGAGGAAACAGTAAGTGACTCCTCCAAAGAAATCCATGCACCAAGGAGACCTCACAAGAGTGGAAAACATATCCGGGAGGAGCCCACTACACTTACTGAGTTTTTGGCTTGCCCTCTTGTTGTAGCATGCTTCAAACATCAATCCCACTATCAATTTTGTGAGATGGTGGAAAGAGTCAGATACCATCATGAGTTGGCTAGATTTTTTGTCCTCCATCTTCACAATGGTCAGGTCAATTTGGCAAGTGTTACATTCATTTTGACACCAGAATCTATAGGTAAAGCAACAGGTATTCTCAATGTGGGTGAATAGTGGAACAAGGGACAACTAGTGGACAAAGATCGTTATGAGCCTTATATCAAGGCTGGTTCTTAGAGGAATATTGGTGGAGTTTTTCCTTTCAGGTATCTTCAGGACACATATGCTCCATTGATGAAGCTCATAATTAAATATTTCAGTTGTGAAGGCAGATTTTCTTGCCTATATGCCTACCACATATGATTATTGATGCATTTTACTAGGGTGAGGATGATGAACATCCCCTATTTCATATGCTATAATATTGAGAAAATGACCACATTGGTGCAAAGGAAACCTCCTCATCAGTAGTATAACAACATCTATCACTTTGCATTAATCAAGATTCTGGTTTTGCATCAGCTCAGTTTACGGAATGTTTCATGGGAGGATTTCATTTCACATGAGGTCTTTATAGGTCCTCAAGTGTGCCCATCAGTTTTTCATGAGGCAGGAGAGCCTTCACATCAGCAAGAGGTGCATGAGACTCAAACCACTAGTGTGCCAGTGTTTGTCAGTTACCAAAAGGGCACAAGGAGATTGTTTGCAACAGCAAAATGAGTACTATCTCCACCCAGGGTGGAAGGGGTCTCGTTTCCTTCAATAGCAAAGAAGGTACATGACAAGGGTAAGCAGGCACTACATGATGAGGGGCCTTTAGAAGGTCAAGAGAGAGATTTCATTCTCATTCAGGATGATGACATTGATTTAGGCCCCCAAAGCTCAAAGCTCAAGGAGATCATTCAGGAACAACAAGCTGACATTCATGAATTTTCTCTCAACGTGGAAAGAGCCAAGTGGATAATCAACTATCTTGAGTGGAGGAACAAATAGTTAGAGGATCAATGAACGATCATGGAGCTCCAAAACATAAGAGAAAACGACAAGCTGCCAAGAGGAGGAAAGTCAAGTTGACGCCACTTGAACAAGAAATTGAAGTTGATCGTGAATCTTGGCTTGAGAGGGCAAACATGCACTTGGAAAAGATGTTGGAGAAGGCCAACAAAGAGAAAAATATGTTGAGGCACATGGCCTCTCACTATTTGGCGAGAAATAAGATTATCAAAGCAAGAATAAGGACCTTGAAGGCCAAATTGAGGAAAACTTTGAGGAAGAGGAAAGAGCAAGACAAGCTCAAGATTTTGGCTGAGGCTTCTTCAGCCCAATAGAGCACTTGATGTAGGACACTCAGCCCAAATTTCAAGAAATTTGGGATACTTTTTGTCAATTTTGAATTTTTGGAGCAAAACACAGGTTTTTCTACATGATGCGTCGTGCCACCTGGCACGCGCTTTTGCTAGGGATCTCCTTTGGAGGAAAACTGAGCATTTTTGGATTCCTCATGCAAAAATATGAATTCCCACAAATGGCCCATAAATTTTGTGAAGTTTTGAGCTTCCAAAAGGGTCAAAAACACCTCAAAAATGCCCTTTCTACCCCTTTTTGGCCACACAAGAAGCAATGTTGGGAGAACTCAATTTTGGAGGGGAAAATAGACACCAAATTCAAAAATTCCACGTGTTCTGGAAAGTAGATAGATAAAAATTTCCAACAAGCTTAATTGGAGAAAATTTTCTGCACGGGAAGGCCTCCAAAATCAGCTGTAAAAAAGTGCTATGCACAGGGACAGTGGTGCGGCGCACAGGATGGAAAATTGTCATTTTTGCCAAAAAAACTCTATTTTTTTCGCCTAGTTTTTTCTCAGTTTGACTTTTCTCTCTCCCATGGTCAAACTGTTGATGTAAATTGATGTAACTTAATGGGCTTTGATGTAAAAATGTTGAAAATTTCACTCAGGGAGGTAGTTACATCATGAAAAGGTAGTTTGAAACTGAATGAATTAGTTTCCTAAGTTTTAGAGGCATGTTGTTCCACTGCCTACTTTTAGTTCTTAGTTTAAATCTTGTTGAAACAGCTCCTAAACTCATTAATTCAACCCCTAAAGCCTAGCATGAGTTGTTTGTTGCCTATATCTAGTACTTTTTCTGTCATTGGAAAAGGTTGGACTTTTGTGAAAGCTCTGAGCAACATTGTACATTCATCTTTGCAGTTTGGCAAAGGAATAGACCAGGGTTTACAACATTTTGTGGGATTATTGTGGCAAGTTGATTTGCTATTATTTCTTCTTCTGTAATTCAAGTTTTACATGTGTTTATGTATGCCATTATCTCTCTCTTTCAGCTGAACTAAATGAATCAAGGATAAAGGTAGAAATCATTGAATTTTCAGTGCTCTACCTAGGGTTTATTTAGTTATTTATGTTTTATACTGTTTGAAGAGGATCATTGAAACTCCCATGCCCTCTACAGCTCCTCACTAATCTTAAATCTCTCCATTGCACTCAGTTTCAAAGTACTAAACCATTTGCCTACCTTGCCCCACAGAAACCTCTGCAAGACTGATTCCATTCCCCAAACCCAAATCTGCCTTTCACTTTTGAGCAAGGAAAACATAATCAAATTTAATAAAACTCCTCTGAGCATATACCTAGCCTAAAATTAGTCTTTACATCAGTCATCTCAAGCCCCATTTGATATATTTTACTGACAAGGAGAGAGCCCTCTCCTGACGTGGTAGGGCTAGCTACCAGGTTAAATGTGGTTTGATGTTACCCTAGATCCTGCCTTCTTTTTACCCTGAGGTAGATTTAGGCTCTAACAATGTCATCTAGGTAAATAACAACTGATTTATTAATCAGTACTTTGAAAGCAATATCCATAGCATGTTGAAATGTAACACCTACACTAATGAGTCCGAAAGGCATCTTCTGATAAGCATATGTCCCCCACTTTGTCCTAAATGTTTTCTTCAATCTATCATCTGGATGTACAAGAATTTGATTGTATCTTGAAAATCCATCTAGAAGAGACATTAATTCGGAATCTACAACTAATTGCAATATTTGCTCCATGGTAGGTAAAGGAAAGTGATCCTTTTAACAAGCTCTATTCAGGTTTCTAAAATCAATACAAATCCTAATATCACGATTATTTTTCCTCACAGGGACCATATTTGGTACCCACTTTGAGTGTCTAATAGGAAATTATTTTGGCTTTCAAAAGCTTGTTCAATTCAGATTTGATTTGACTTTCAAGGTTTGGGTGAATTTTCCTAAGCTTCTGTTGAACTGACTTTTCATTAGAATTCATTGGTATGGCATGTTGAATTACAGAGGTATCATAGGTCTTGAGATCTGCGTAATCCCGGGAAAAGACAACTTTATATGTTTTCAACAACTTAATGAATGATATTATTTCTTCACATGACAAAACAAGACCTAGGTTGACATTTTGAGGTTTTTTTTTAACCTAAGTTTACTAATTCAAAGCTTAGAGTAGAACTGTGGGTTTTGGAGTTGGTAATTTTCTTAAATTTGTCTTTTAAATCATAGAGATCTTCCATCTTAACTACAAACTTTGAGATAGTGTTTTGATCTTGTTTATGGTTAATTTGAAAGTCATGCTCATGTTGATCTATTATTTGTTCTTCATAAGATCCTTTTGATGTAAGGAAATTGATTATATCAACATCATTATTAAACACTCTCCAATTTGTTACATTATCAGGAATGGATGACCTAAAAACTAATTCTATAGAAAATCTATCTACACTAAATTCTTCCAAATTTTTAAGCTTTGATTCCACATTATCAAGTAAATCAGCACTTGCATTTTGCAATATGGGAACTGAAGAAACGTTAAAAGAAGTGAAATGAGAAGTACGATTCTGGGCTAGAGATTGATAATGCTTAAGGTGCCTAGACACACAATGAATTTTGTTTCTTACCTATTTAATGACTATTTCAGAATCTCCATATACTTGCAAATACTTGACATTAAGGCCAATGGCTTTATACAACCCTTGAATCAATGCTTCATATTCCGTAGTATTGTTAGTGCATTGAAATTCAAGTCTGCAGGCTAACATGGTTTCCTCTCCTTGTAGGCTGATTAAAATACATCCAGCACCTGTGCCATCTTCATATTTGGAACCATCAAAATAGAGAGTCTAGAGCAATGAATTATCTAAAATTTTATCGACTATATTTACACACTTGGAAGCATCTATTTGTAAAAGGAGATCTTTGGGAATTAAAAGATCCCAAAAAAGACTCAGCTGAGTAATTTCCAATGATATTATTTGTGAAAGCAACAGGTTCATTGCTTCACTCGAGATCAGTGACTGTGTATTTCATGAAATTCTCTCGGTCTACTCTCATTTGGTTTGCTTTACCATTTTGTTGCAACCACATGTGAGACCAATCAATTGCAAAGTATCCATGCAACCTTTCAAACCAATCCCTACTTAGAATTAAACCATAAAATTAAGGGATATCAACCACTAGAATATCGATTATCTGTAAAACTTTTGGATTAGAGGAAAGCCTAATTGAAACTGATGTTATTTCTCCAAGAACCTCTACTTTTGTCCTGTCCAATTAAACTATGTGTACTATAGATTTTTGAGGTGTAATGTTCAATTTAGTACACACAATCCTTGGCATAGTATTTGAAGAGGCTCCTGAATTAGCGAGGAAATTATGGACATTTCCGTTGAAAATATTGTAAGGAGGAATGGAGGTGTATGAGAAATATACTTATCACCTATTAAAACTAAATCTGTAGGATTTACTTTATTTGAAGATAGGGGAAGTTTTTCCATATCGTAGGCAGATTAAGTAACTACATCAGATGGAAGAGGAGATACAGGAACTGCTTTTAACTCTCTTAATAGAATTTTATGTTGTTTTTTGAGTTTAGTCAGCTCATGTAATGAAATATTTGCTCTGGTCCTTTTCATATCTTCGACTGTGTTATATTCCACTGTATCCGGTATTACCAATGTTTTGGAAGAATTTGGGTGATCTAGTGGAATAGGATCAGTTTGACTAGTCTTAGACTTCTTACTTATTGTTTTCTCCTTTACAGGAGTAGCAATTTTCTATTTTTTATTTGTTATAGACATATCAGGAGAGTTTTTACTTCTTGTAGTTACTGGCATAGCTTGTGCTTCCTCTTTATCTGGTAGAATGAAATACCACATTCCATTTAATTCAAATTCTTCCGTTTTGGCTTCCTCTTCGGTTGGTGAGTCTTCTTCTGCTTCTTGATCTGATTCAACATCTGAAATAATATTTGGTGATTGCGATGCAAAAGAAGGGTTTGTTTTGAACGAATGAAAAAGTTTTTTGGAAGCAGAATATTCTGAACCCTCCTTCTTGATTACGACCATTTTATTGGACATGGTCTTTAATACTTTTTTAAGGCCTTCAATATTGAAAGGATCCTTTGGATATTTGTTTTTTAAATCATCTTTGAATGTTACCTTTTTTTACTTCCTTTTGTTTGTCTGTGACCTCTTTTTAAAGCAATAATTCTTCTTTCCATAGACAGAGCTTCCTTCATGTTTTCTACAAGGGTAGCCTTATTGGCTCTATCTACAAAAAGCACGATATTAGAAGGAAGGGAGGATATGTACCATTCTATTTGTACATTGACTGTAGATTTTGAGGCAGCTAGGATTTTGTTTAGTAACTTGCTAAATCTGGAGTTGAAGTCTTTGATCCTTTCTTCTGAGCTTGCTTTTAAGTTAGAGAGATCATTGATTATGCCATGGTCCTGTCATCACCAAATTTTGCAAGAAATACTTCTTCAAAAGTGTCCTAGTCCCTTATTGAGCCTACTGGAAGGGGAAAATACCAAGATCCAACAGATCCTTGGAAGGTATAAGGAAGCAATCTGATTACAACATCTTCATGTGCAATTCCATTAAAATTCATGGCTAGCATAAAGTTATTAATATGTTCTTCAACAGGAAATCCATCATCCGGATTTTACATAGGTAACCCATTTTCTGGGTTTGCTAGGAGAGAATTTGGATTAGCAACCAGAACAACACCAGGATTTATCCAAGGTTGAGCAGGTTGATCGGCCATAAATTGAGTCGGAGACTGGGAAGATAGGAAGGTTGGTCTAGAAGTAGGTATAGATGGTGAATAACTTACTATTGGGTTAGTACTACTAGTAGCATTACTAGTTAAAGAAGTGGATTGTTGAGAAGTGAATGGGTGGAAGGGTGATGTGATGTCGTTGGTACTCAATTTAGATCTTGATGTGATAAATTTCCTACATCGTGGAGGGATGGGAAACTCAAAAGGAGTTACTCTAAGCCCTTCAATTTTCAATCTAGTTAATACACCAGATTCTCGTAATAAGGAAGTAAAACTTTCATTAGAAGCTTTGGGCCTCTCTAGTTTCTCGACAGAAATGGATATCTGTTCCAATTTTTGTATCAAAAAGTAAACTTCAGGAGACTCGGGAATGTAATCTGCAGAAGGGGGTTGTCTTACTACTTCAGAAGACTAGGGAGATGTTTCTACAACTTCATATTTCTGATCCAGCGATTTCGAGCGATATCTAGAAGGTGTTGAAGTTGTGGAGGGATTTTGCCTCTTATGAATGTTTTTTGATTGATCTTTAGGTTTATATGCCATTCATAGTCGAATGCCCCTCCTTCTAGTGCCAAAATGTTGAAGCCTTGGATCTCTATTGCTCCAACATGGGCGATAACCACCTGGTCTAGACCTTAAGACAACTCCTTTTCCATTTAAAGTGGTGGCTCCGACTGGGGATGATGGTACCAGTTTCCCAGTGTGGGTTTTAAAATGAGAGTGGGGGGTTTTCAAGTAATTACAATAGAATAATTGTAACTAAATGATCTATACTATCATGCAAATCTCTAGCTAACTTAATCTAATATAAACCTGGGTATTTCTGTGTGATATGCGATGTAAAAAGATATTTGTTTGACATGTGATAACAAAGATCAATCATGCATAAAACAGAGGTGATAACATATAAAGATAATTTCTTTGACTAAATAGTTAGTCAAATAAATGTACAAACTATATCACACATATTTGATGATCTATATATGAAAATAAACAATTTGAGCTGGGCATCATACAGTAGTGCAATTAACTCTTAACAAAAAGAAAATATCTCATATATAATTCATGAAAATAATGTGTTATCACTAATTAAATAGAAATAGAACTAATCATACAAGATAGAAGTTATACAATAGTGCATCAACAAAGGAAAGTAGTCTGATATTTATAAGAAATAATCATGTTCCATAATTTCACCAAAGCATTCACAAACTTACAAAAGTGCATTTTTTGCAAATGTTTTTGATAAAATTCTGGACCCTTCTCTAAATATGTGAGAAGGGTATACATACTATTCTAACTAATGTTCAAAAGAGATTATACAAAAATTTGATGAGGTTTTAAACAACCTTCCTCCTAACTAGTTAACTAACTCTGAAAATAAAAGTGACTTGATGAGAAGAGGCTATGATAATTATTTGTTGTCTGCCAACTTGTCTTTTAAATCACATACATCGACCATCAGTTTGACTTGAGGAGGTGCTGAAAACTCTGTTTTGACCTATCTTGCAAAAATAACATCAGTGAGAGGTGGCAGCATCTGCTGAGTTGAATGGAGTGAGCAGTTAAGGGTCATGATTTGGCTTTGTGGCTTCACAAGGTATTGTTAATATGCCTCCCAGACAGTATTTTCTATCGTTGTGATTGCTTCCCTTTGGATTTCCACTCTTTCCTTCCAGCTTTTATGCAATTTATTTAAATCAAGCAGTTCTTTTGGGTTGTCTTCCTTCACCAGGTTGGTGGCATACAAAGTGTGGTTTACCAACTTTACTATGTTCTTCGACACCCCAACTACTCTTGCCTTTGCTAATTACCCTTGTTTGATCCTCACATCCCAATCTATGAATAGAATGTCCTTATGTGTCTCCTCGATCTCAGACATATTGTATCTTCTTCCCTCTTTTGTTTCTTGCATCTCGATGAATTTTGAGATTATTGTGTTTAGATTAGTGAATTCAGTTCTTTGGTCAATCACCTTATTCATTAGCTAGTCAGTGGTGATCATATAACGAGAGATATGTGACATCTTTTGGAAAAATTTTTCTTGCTATTTTAATAGGAGAGAATTTAGCTCTATCATCGCTTTGATGAATTCCTCGAAAGTAGGAACATCCTTATATTTTTCCATGGCTTGCTGCAAGTCTTGGAGTTGCATGTTTTTGGTCGATATGTCTGCTTCATGGCTTACCTTCAACACCTTCATGTTCTGTTGCAATTGGGTTAGCTGCTCAGTGGCCTACCTGTTCACACTTGCCTTCTCTATTTTGAGTTGTTGCTCAAGCTATACAATCTTCTCTTTCTTTTCGTTCAGCAAAATAGATATCTCGGTAGCTTTATCCATGGTGGAAGTTGCATATGCCCCTATAAACTATGATAGTCTAGTCAAGTTTTCAGCTAGATTGGAAGGAATTTCCTTCCAGACTATGTCCATCGGTTCATTCCCAGGTGGGATTTTAGGTGTCTCTACCCTCCTTCTTTTCATCTGCCTTCTTACTACAACCTTGTCCAGAGGGTTGTAGAACACATCTAGAGGAGGGATTTCAATCACCTTTAAGAAAATTTCTGATGTGGGAAAAGAGAGAATGATTTAATTCTATTGAGATGTTGTCGCTTGCTTATCCATCAATTCAGACTCTGTATTTTTCTGAATATGCAAAGGATTTTGATACTCCATGGTTTCTTGGTTTTTTGCCGCCTTGGGAGTTTTTTGTAGTTTTTAATTAAATTCATCCCACTCCTATTCCAAAATGGTTCTTTTCATCTCAAAACCGATATCTCTAGGTGGGATGCTTGTACCCTATTTTTCAGTTGGCCTCCTACTGGATTCGACTATATTCTCGGTGCCTTGGGCCCTCCCTATATCTAGTGTTTTCCCTGTATCCACTTGAGACTCTATGTGATAATTAGGTCCCTCGCTGTTGACAGTCACACTGGGTGTAGGCCTATCCTTGATTTTTAACAAATGTAGTGTAATTATTTTGAGCCTTTTCTTTCTGAACTCCTGAAAGCCTTCAAAATATTCTGGACTCAGATTTTCCCTTGCCCACTCAAATTCTTGTTCGAAGGTCCAACTGACTGTAAAAGGTCTTCAGAATTATTAGACTCATGATTATAAGGCTTGATCTTTACTGCAGTAGTAATGTTATGTTCTATTTTGTCTGGATTGAATTTCCTTTTCGACAAAGTATGGTGCTTGAGGCTTTCTAGGCTTACTAACTATTTGGTTGCATGGTTAAAATTTTTCTAATGAAAAGGAACTGCACCAAATAGGAAAAGATAGTCATAATGACTTATGTTGGGTTGTGTTATATCCTTTCCACAACTAGTTCACCTAGTTAATCGGGGGGTTAGAGGGGGTTGGAGTCCCCCTTTCGTTGTGCAGGTGGGGGGGTCACAGGGGGTTTGAGGGCGGTAGGAAGACCCCCATCTATGGGGTCTATGGAAATGCCCCAGGAAAATAATTTGGACCTTATATTAGGTGGGTGGACCTACCTATGGTTTTCTACATGGTTTTGGGCATGATGGTTTTCGGTCCATGGTATTAGATGCTTCGGAATGTATACATATGTATTATAACATTGAAAGGAACATAATGAAAAATCAATCTAGTAGTCCCGATTTTGGGATCTAGGGGAAAATCTCTATGTATATGTGTTTTATGTGTTATGCTCTCACATTGTTTATTTTCTATGTTTTAGAATTCATATGAAGGTAATTTCTATACGTGGTTAAAACCTACATTTGGTATTAGAGTGGTTTTGGCTTCAAGGGGACACCTTTGTTGTTGAGGGGTTTTGCTCAAGCATGTGGTAGACCCTATTCAGTGGGAGATCTACGGGATCGATTTTGGTGGTGAAAGAAGATGGTGAGCAGTGGAAAGATAGAGATCGAGAAATTTAATGGTCAGAGTTTTGAGTTATGGAAACTCAAGATGGAGGATCTGTTGGTAGATAAAGATCAGTGAATCACGATAGACCCGGGTACTAAAACAATGAGAGTGTCCAATGAAGAAAAAAATAAGTTGGATTGGAAGGCAAAGAGAACAATACGATTGTGCATTTCAGATTTAGTATTGTTGAATGTATTAGGGGAAGCTACGACTAAGGCTCTGTGGGTCAAGTTAGGGACTTTGTACCAATCTAAGTCTCTGGTGAATAAATTGTTCCGAAGGAAAAAGTTGTATAACCTGAGGATGAAAGCTGGAGACTCGATGATAGAGCATCTGAATGCATTTAATACTTTGGTAAGTCAGTGATTATCTGTTGATATTAAAATTTCAGATGAAGCTAAGTGCATTGTTTTGTTGTGTTCTCTGATAGATTCATGGGATAGTCTGGTTATTGCAATAAGTAGCAATGCAACTGCATTGTAGTTTGATGAAATAATCTCATCCTTATTGACAAAGGAGATGAGATAGTAAAATATTGAGAGCTAGAATGGTGATGCCTTGTATGTATGAAGACAGTCCCAGAACATGAACAAAAATAAGTCATCGAGTGGGAGATCTAAATATAGAGGGAGATCTAAATATAGAGGGAGATCTAAATCTCCAGGAAAACCTGTAAAGGTGTGTTGAAATG